>JAPXFY010003334.1:0-22218 GCA_030674185.1 Monoplex corrugatus
AACCCCAAAAAACCCCCTAAAAGGCTATAATCCCACACCGTCATTCCCCAAATTCAAAAATTACCAACCCCAGTTCTTTCTTTCCAAAACCCCGGGGGAAAATCCATGGAACAAAGGGGAGTCCACCCCCTTTGGGCCCAACCACACCGGGGAAAGACCCACAGGCCCTTTGGGGGTTTATTTTCAACATGCCGTTTTTTTTTCCATTATTCAGAATACTGCCTAAAAACCCCCCTCGGCTTAAAAAACATAACACTCACCCGCAAAAAAAAAAATTTTTTAAAAAGATAAAAGGGGGAGGCAAGAAGAAAAAAAAATCTATGAAAGGGCCCTTGGGTCCAAACAAGATCCTCTTTCCAAAAATTGCTCATCAAAAACCCCATTTTTCCCCTTTTTTTCGGGGGGTCTAAATATTTTAAAATTCTTCCTAACGCGTTTTTAAATTGGTTTAAAGGGGGGGGGACTTGAAATCCGGGGGGTTTTATACCCGGCGGGTTCAAATTTCCCCCCCTGCACGTTTTTTTTTTTTGGGGTATGGGGTTTTTTTTTTTTTTTTTTGGGTGTTTTTTTTTGGGGGGGTTTGTTTGTTTTTTTTTTTTTTTTTTTTTTTTTGGGGGGGTTCCCCTCAAATTTTCTCATCATTTTTTTTGGGGAAAATCGAACTAAACATCATTTTCGAAAAAACAAAATCGAGTCGGACCCTCCCCCCTTCTGGTTGAAGAAAAGACCCACACACTAAAAGGGGGATGGGAAAAATTTTCCCCCCCCCCTTTGGGGTAAAACATTAAGAAAATTTTTTTTTCCCCCCATTCCCCCCCCCCCCCCCCAAAATTGAAACCAAAATTTTTATTCCCCTTTTTACCTTTCGGGGTTTTTTTGGGAAAAAAAAATTTAATGGGGAATAGAATTTAACGGGGGAAAAATGGGCCTGCCCTCAGGGTTTGGGGCCCGGGAAAGGGTTGGGGCCCCTTTACCTCATCCCCAACGCCTCATTATAACTTTTTTGGGAAGCCCCTCGGGGCCCCGGCCAACTTTTGGGGTTTTTTGCAGGTTTTAACGTGTTATGATTTTTTTGGGGTTTTCCCACCAGGGGACCGTGACGATAGGCTTGGGGAATTCATTCCGAGGGGGAAACGTCATCTTGAAAAATTAAAAATTTTGAAAGGGACTTACGTTTCTCAGATAGGGGGGTGTTGTTTTGTATTGTTGTTGTTGTGATTGTTGTTTTTTGTTAATTTTTTGGGTTTTTTTTTTTTTGGGGGCCCCCGGGGGTACTATCGCAAATGTTTTTTTTTTGCTTAACTTGTTTGTTTTTGGGGGTCTTTTTCCAAAAAAACCTTTCTGGGATCATGAAAAAAACTTTATTTTGAAACGGTTTTTAAAAAGGGGGTTTGGTTTTGGTTTTTTTTCAAGTTTAAACCCTTTTGCGAACGTTTTACAAAACAAAAAAAAAGCTTTCGGGGGAACTAACCTATTTTGTTTTGTTTGGGGGGGTAATTTGTGTTATTCTGTGGGGGTGCTCTTGTGGCTTCCCCTAGCGTGGGGCCCTTGTGTTTTTAATGTTTCTTTTTCGTGCCCGGGTGTGTGTTTTTTTGGTTTTTTTTCCTGAAAAGGGCATTTTATTTTAATGTTTTGGGCGTTTTTTTCCCCCGGTTTGGGGTGTAGCTGGTGTGCGTGTGGGGTGTTCTTTTTTTTCTGTATGTGGTGTTCATGGGCGTATTATCGGGGTTTCTGTATTTTCTTTTTTTCCCGTTTTAAAAAGTCTTTTTGTGCCTGTGTGAATTTTTTGGGGTATGCTCTGTCGTTATGTACGGCTCTATTTATGTGTCTGTTGTTTTCGTGGGTGTGTTTGGTTTTCGAAGTGTTTGGGGGGGGGGGGGCCTGGTGTGGGGTTTTGTTTTGTGATGATGAGGGTGTAAAATTTTCTGGAAAGGGTGAAATTAACTCGGGGGGTTTTTATGTTCTTTTCCCTTATGTATGTATTGTGTTTGTTCTGAGGGTTTGGGGTGTGTGTGTTTTGGTTTTGTGTGTTAATGTTGCGTGTTTTGTGGTGAGGCTGCGTGCGTGTTTTTGTGTTTTTGTTGTTTGTGTTTTTTTTGTGTGGGTGTGTGTTTTACCTGGGGGGTTCTGTGCATCCTGTTCTGTGAATCTTTGGGGAACACAGCCAAATCTTTTTTTTTGGTAATTATTTAAAGAAAAGAACAAATACAAAGGGGACAACAAACAACACACGGGGAAAAAAAAATTTCGTATGTTTTTCGTTTTTTTACCCCAAAGTTTCAATTTCAAAAAAACATTTTCAACTGAAAGGGGTCACAAAAAAAAGGGGACATAATCGACACAAAAAACCAAAAAGAAAAAGGGGACATAACCCAAAGCATAAAACAATTTTAACTTTTTGTTGAAAACAATTCAATCTCCAAATTTCGATGGAGTTTTTCAAATTAAATATCATTATATATAATTTCAGACTTTTTTATTTCAAATCTTTTTAAAAATTTGTTATCAATAATAATTCTCGAACCAAAAACTGAGATACAAAGCTTTTCATTCTAGTGTAGAGATCTCTGTGGGGGTTTTTGGGGGGGGGGTGTGGGGGGGAGGGAGCAGGGGGGCGGGGGGGCAGGGGGGGGGGGGGTTTTTGGGGCTTTATCCGGGGGCCAGGGTTGGGGGGACAGTGTTGGATCTTTTTTCAGAATAACCACTTTTTCCCCCCCCCACACAATTCAAAACTATCCTTTTTTTTTTTTTCCCCTTTTTTCTTTCTTTCTTTTTTCTTTTTTTTTTTTTTTTTTTTTTTTTTTTTTTTTTTTGAAAACCCCATCCAAACTAAGGGGCCCCAAAAAAATATCAATCCAAAGTCAATATACACAAGGGGTTGGTTCCATGATCATTTCCATATCAAACTGTACTTAAAACCCTAAAAAATTTTTCCCCCAAAAAAAATTAAAATGTATGTCCATCCCCCATTCCCTTTGTAATTTTGATTATTTTTTCGGGGTTTTGGTGATTCCTAGTCATTTTTCTGTGGTATGTTAAAAAACAGTTTGCTTTTGTGTATGATTCTTTGGGCAGTGGGTTTCTTTTTGGGGATGTTTTTATGGTCATGTTGCTGTTTTTATGATTCCTGTGGGGGTTTTCTGTTGTAGTAAAAACGGTCATTTTGCCCGTGGGTATGTTTTCCCCTTTATGTTGCTGTGTTGCATGTTTTATGGTCGTTTTTTCGGGGCAGTATTTATGGTCATGTTGCGGTTGGGATGGTTTCCCATCAGGGGGTTTTGGTTGGGGGGTTTCCCAGTCAGTTTTCTGTATAAGGTTTTCCCATCAGTTTTCTGTGTGTGTAGTTTTCCCCCCAGTGTTGCTGTGGGGGGTGTTTTTCCCATCATGTTTTGTTGGGTGTTTTCCCATTTATGGGTTCTGTTTGGGATTCCCCATCAGGGGGTTTCGTGTGAGGATTCCTATCTTTTTTGCTGTGTGGGGATTCCCCTTTCATGTTGCTGTGGTGGGGATTCCGTCATTTTGCTGTGGTTTTTCCCTAGTCGTGTTGCGTGGTGTATTCCTACAGGGTTGCTTGGTGGTATTCAGTCATTTTCTGTTATTTTTTCTAGTCGGGTTGTGTGGGGGTATTCCTACTTTTTGCTGTTGTGTTTCCTTCGTTTGCGGGTGTTTTATTCCATCAGTGTTCTGTTGTAGTTTTCCCAGCAATTGCGGTTAGTTATACCAGTCTGTTGTTTGGGGTTTAAAACCTCGATGAATAAAAAATTAAAACCCGAATTCTTTATAAAAATAGTTATATCTACTCTGTAATAAAACTCAAAACTAGTTTTTTTCGTATCCAACAAAAATTTCTTTTTCTCACTTAAAACGCCAAGCATAAAAACGACTAATTTGTAAAATAATGTTTAAAAACTGTTTAACTACACTTTTTCTGCAATAGTACAGGGATACGGGGGCATCATAATAAAACAATGATATACAAAAATTCCCAAAAACAAACTTGTAAAACATTGAAACATTGTAAAAGGGCGTTTTAAACATAACCTTTTTTTGAAACCTATTTCCACAAAGAAGTAAAAAAAACCCGACCTTTCTCACAAAAAGGAAAGACTCGATATGGAGCATTAAAAAAGGGGTTTCTACATAGAAAAAAAATACATAGATAGACAATCCCGGGGAACAAACAACAGACAGATCTAAAAAAAAATTTTTGCAACCCTTTTCCTCATTTTAAAAATTTTCATTCTTTATTTTTCTACATGTTCTGACTTGAATTCTTTTTTAAAATTTAACTTCTAAGGAGTTTATAATGTTTCAAATTAAAAAAAAACTCCCAAAATTTTTTCATGATCACAAAAAATTTTTTTTTTGACTACCTATACCCGGGCTGTGCTCCAAAAAGGGGGGCTAAAATGCATTTACCTTTAAAAGTTTTTAAAAAAGTATCAATCTTAACATGTCTTTTAAAAAAGGGGTAACAAAAATTTTCCTGCGCTCAAAAAGCCTAACACAAACTCTTCCCTCTCAAACGGGGCAACCCGGGGTCACAGAAAAAGCAACGCTCGTAAACCGACGATCACTCATTTTCTTCCCGCACGGCTCTGAGGGGGCATTCCACTCTTTGGCGTAGTAAACGTTTTTTTCCGGCTTCAAAATGGAACGCGAATTTCTTTTCATACCTGCGTGTAAAAAAGGGTTTTTTGGTCACAAAAGGGATAAAATATTTTTTCAAATAGAATTAGAAACACGCAGACTTTCGTTTTTTATGAAACGTAACTTAATCAACATATTTTTTGGGGCAAAACTATGATACGATTTTTTTTTTTAAGGAAATAAAAACCCTTGAAGCTGCTTTTATCTTTATCTTTCCCCGGGTGCGGGAAATTAAACCTTGACCCTGCACCCTTCTCCAAACCCCCCCAAACCAATCATTTACAAAACAAAACTTAACCCTTTGATTCCCCACCCTTCCACCAAACCCCCAAGGAACTGGGATGGGGAGGAATCTAAGTTTTTAAATTTTTTGGGAGTCGTGGATAGTGCAAGAGTAAAGGGTTTAAATTTTGGGTTCTCACTGCCCCCCTTTAAATCATCTAAAAATTTTTAAAAAGGGGGGTTTACAACCATCTTTAGTACACTTACATATCAAAAAAGGGTTTTTTAGTAAAAAAAAAGGGGAACGTTTCTTATTGAAAAACAACGAACGTTTGGGGATTCAAACGTTTTTAAAAAATTAAAAAAGAAGATGTAACCGAAAAAATATTTTTAAATTAAAATTTTTTTTCCTTAAACATATTGTAAAAATTAGTGACTTTAAAACTTTTTTAAAAATGACGGGGGCCCCCCGGTCAGTCTAGCCCCCATCCTTAAAAAAAACTTTTTAGATTTCCAAAAAAGTTTGCGAGAACACAAAATTCCGCCATTTTTTAAAAACCCATTTTTAAAAATTTTCGGGATGGAAAAAACACGAAATTGAATGGGTTACACCAAACAATTTTAACAAAAAAAGCAAACAAAAAAAAAAATTTCTTAAAAAACCGACAGCCCAATCCGGGCCCAAACACCCCAAATTTTTCACCCGCGATTTTTTTGGGGTTTATCGAAACTGATTTATGAAAAGGGGGTACATTTTCCCCCAAAAAAATACCATTTAAAAAAATTTTACAGACGCGACCAAAACTTTAAAAATTGGCACTGGGTGTCCCGTCTTTTAAAAACCCCAAAAATAAAACTTATACAAAAAAAAAACATATTACCCTTACAAAAAAGGGAAAATTTGGGGGTGTTTCTTTATATTATCAAGCTCTGCGTAAAAAAATAAACGGGGGAAATCATTTTTCACGGGGGAAACTGCTATCCTCAACGCCGAAATTTGCAAACTACAACCTATTAAAATTTTTGCAGATTTCTGGTAAAAAAAAAAATTGTAATGTAAATCCCCTTTTTTTAAAACCCAAACTTACCCACCAAAACCCCTTCCTGGGAACAAAAAAATTCTAAATTTGACATAGACACATTAATATTTTTAAAAAAAAAAAAAAAATTTTTCTATACAAAAATAAAAATCTCATTTAAACCCAAAACACATTTTTTTGTCACCAAAAAATTTTTTTTCAGAGGGTTTCGTTTTAGATACACTGATAGTGGGCTGATTCGTCTTCCTGCCTTACGGGTTTTCCCCAAAAACTGTTTACACGGGGAAAAATTTTTTTCTTTTTTTTACACAAATTTTTATGCATATTGATGTCCCCCCCAATTTTTTTCTTTTAAAATTCCCAAAAACTATTGTGTTTTTTCAAACTTTTTTATTTTTGGGAAACAAAAAAAATTCAACCAAATGACATTATTTTTAGACAAAAAATTTTTACGTTTTTTTCATCCACGGGTTGGTAAAACTTTTTTGGGCGGGGTTTTTCCCAAACATTGTGACTTCATTGGAATGATGTTTCCGCCCAAAATTTCACAACAGGCATCAATAATGCAAAACCTAAAAATCAAAAAATAAACCATCTTTTTATAAAATTGGGTTTTCTGTGTAAAAAAAATCAATTGTGCTAATTTTTCAAAAACTCAAACCGTTTCCTTTTTCCCCCAAATTACGTCTTTTTAAAAAACTAACTTAACTTTTGGAAAAAAAATAAAAAGACTTTTTTGGTTAAAACATTTCACCCCCTTTTTCCCTTTAAAATGCCTTTTTTAAATACGACAAAAAAATTTAAAAAACTTTTTTTGGGGACATTTCACAAAAATTTTCCTTACCACAAAAAAATATTTTATTTCGTATCCACTCTTCTAAAACCCCCTTTTGGGGAATTTTTTTTAAGTTTTTAATTTTTTTTTGTTTTCATTTAACCTGTTTTTCATTGTTAAAAAATTTTCTTTTTTTTTTCCTCTTTTTACATTCAAACCCCCAAACCCTCCCCCCCCCCCCCCCCTTTTCCTTTTTTTCAATTTTTTTTTCTTTTTTTTTTCTTTCTGTCATCATCACAATGCCCTCCGTTTGGCGCTTGCACCCCCTCCATATCCATCTTCCCTTTTTGCCAAAAGCACACCTTTCCCCCCCCCTTTTCCCCACCCAACCATCAAGTCACCCAAAAATTTTTTTTTTCCCCCGGGGCTACCTGGGCCCCTTTTTCCCCCCCAATTTTCCCCTTTTTTGACCGGGGGCTCTAATTCCCCCTTTTTAATAAATCGTATACATGTAACTCTTCCCCCTTTTTTTTCCTTACCTCCTGATAATAATCTTTGTTTGCCTCCACAAACTTCCGTTTTTTTTTCCTTTTTTCCTAACCTCAACATTTCTTAAAACCACACCCGGGGCCCCCTTTTTTTTCTTTTTGCTTTTTAAAAAAAAACTGTCCCCTCAAAACCCTTTAAAATTTATCGGTTTTTTTAACATTCAAGAACCTCTTCCATTTTAAAGGGATATTTTTTTGGAAAATGCTTTTCATCTTTAATTTTTTTGGGGTGCCGATTTTCTGTCTATTTCGATGTGAAACCCCCGGGGAAATCGCCCAATATTTAAACTTTTAAACCCCTTTTAAAGGGGTTTTACCTTTGCTTTAAATTTTTGCATAAAGGGGTTTTAGTTTTTTTTTTCTTTTTCCTTTACTTTTTTTTTCTTGTTTTTAGCCCCAAAACCCTTACCTTTGCTTTTTATTTCAAAAATTTACTTTTTTTTGACCCTTTTTTTGGGGTTTTGACGGGGTCATTGGCTACGAATTTTTTAAAATTTTTCCCCCCAAACCCTTTTAAAACCGGGGATTCTTTTAGGTTTCCCCATGTTTTTTGGGGTAAATAAAACAATTGTGACAAAAAAAACCTTGCTACCCTCTTTTGTTTTTGGGAAAAAAATTTTCGTTTTCTATTCTCGTTGATGTTTTTTTCCCAAACTTTTCTGTTACCCCAAATTTTTCCCCCAATTTTAGTGTTTTCCGGGTTATTTTTTTTTTCATTTTAAAACCCTTCAAACCTGATATTTTAAATTTTATATATATAAATTTTTAAATTATATTTTTAATTATATAAATTTTTATAAAATAAAATACAGGGGGGCAAAATTTGGATACATTATAAAAAAAAAACACACAATACCTGCATTTAACAAAAAAAAAAATTTTGGGGATAACATTTTAACAACACCCTTAATCCCTCAGTTTACTAAAAATGCTTCCGCGTATTCCACACCCCTTAACGAGGGGCGGACACTCGGGCCCCCCCCACACAAAGACCCTTTTTCACACCCTTTTTTACCCCCCCAAAAATGAAAAAAACAGGCTTTAAACTTTCCCGGGGTTTCTGAAAAAACCCCTTTTTTCCTTTTCATACCCCCCCCCAAAAAAAGAAGCCCAAATTTTTTTTTCCCCAATTTTTTTAAAATCCTTTTCGCCCTCTCTGTAAAAATTTAAAGCATAATCTAAATTAAAAATTTTTGATTTACTTGAAAAAAAAAAAAAAAATTAAAAAAGAAAAAGGCAAACTATTTTTTTTTACATTTAAAAAAATAATACACTGAAATATCAAAATAAGCCCCGCTAACTAAAAAGCTAAAATTTTTTAAAAAATTTAAACATTTTAAAAAAGATTTGTACTTACTTATACCCACTTTTGGGGCCCCCCCCCTATATATAAATACGCTCGTAAATTTCACATATTTAAAAATACCATATATATAAAGTATTTTGAAAATTTTTAAAAAGTTTATATAAAACATATGTGTGTGTGTGTGTTTTTTGTTGGGGTGTTGTGGTTTTTGTTTTGGTGTTTTGGGTGGTGTTGTGGTTGTGTGTGGTTTTTTTGTGTGTTTTTTTGGGTGGGGTTTTGTGTTGATTACTAGTGTTGTTCTGCTGATGTTCACTACCCTTACTCCGCACGTTCTTTATTTTTTTAAACCCCTCATCATTAAATAAATTACATAAACAAACAAATTGTTGTCCCGGGGGGGGGAAGGGGGGGGAAAATTTGGGGGGGAAAACGCGTTCTTAAACCCTTTTGGTTTGGGGGTCTCACCCCTTTTCCCCGGGGGGGGCAGGGGGGGCATTTTTTCAATGTTTTTCCCCCATCATCCTCCACCTCACTAATTCACCTTTTAGGGAGAAATTTAGACGGGGCCGGCTGCAATTTTCCCCCCAACCCCAAACCCACACTCACCACACACACCCACCCCCCCCAAAAAACACCACCCACCACCCACCACTACCAAAATCACACACAAACAAACACCACGCACCACAACAACACACACACACCACACCACACACCCACACACACACCACACCCCCCACACAAACACACACACCCAAACGCAAAATTTTCGAACATTTTCGAATCTAAATAAAACGCGTCAAGATTCTTTAACTTTCTCGTCGTCCTTCTGCCTTCTGTCTTCTGCTTTAAATCACGGGTTTTCTTATAACGTACCACCAACAACTACATAATTCTAATCTAAAAAAACCTTTCAAACATAAAAACAACCTACAAAATACAACATACATACTACATCTACAAAAACATCAAATACATCTCAACAAATGGGGGCATCTTTATTTTCACCTATTTGCATATTTTTTTTTAAAATTTCATTATTATGTTTTTTTCATATTATGCTTTGATTACCATTATTTTTTTAGTACATGCAACATACTTTACAAAAAAAATTTTTTAAAACATCAAACATACAAATACATACTCTTCAAAAAAATCTTTAAAATTTCAATTTGCAACAAAATCATGCATGAAAAATACATACTCATACTCATACAATAAATACAACATACATACATACTACATATAACAACATACAACTACATACAATATAAAACATACATACAAAATCAAACATACATACATACATACAAATTTACAACTAAAAACTAAGAATTGCACACGGGGGTGTCAAAATCCATTTTAATCAAAGAACACACACACACACACACACACACACACACAACACACCACAAACAAACAAGCTACACAAACACAAAACAACAGATATACATAACATCCCCAAGCGATAAAACCCAAAATTTTGCAAAAATTTTATTTTTCTTCAGAAAATTTGAATTTTGATTATCAAACGAAAGCGCCATTAAAGAAATAAATTGAAACTTTAATCAAAAATATCCACACGCCTTCGCGCCCCTTTGGGTGTGTGTCCTTGGTCTTTTTGTGTGGTTTTTTTGTGTGTCGTGGTCTGTTGGGTTTGCGTGTGTTTTGGGGATGGGGGTGTTTTTGTGTTTGTTTGGTGTGTTGTGGTGTGTTTTAAAGGGGGGTTTTGGTGCGTGTATGTTGTTTTGGGTTTGGGTTTGTTTTTGGGTTTTTACATAAGTTTTGTTCGGGGGTGTTTGTTTGTGTGTTGTTTTGTGGTTTGGTGTTTTTGTTTTGGGGGGTTTTGTTTTGGGTTTGTTTGGTTCGTTCGTTCTTATTTTTTTTAATCTTTTAAAAATTCTTTTAACAAAAAATACAAAATAGGAAAACCCCAAAAAAATAAAAATAAATAAAGAATTAAAAAAAACCCGTTTTAGGGGAAAGGTAAATCTTTTAAAACTTATTGGGCTTGTTTCAAAAGGAAAAACATACCTTTAACAACAAAAAACTTCAAAATTCAAAGCATGCAGGGGTTTGTGGTGTGTGGTTTGTGTTGGGGGGGTTTGGGGGTTTTTTTTACGCATTTTTAATATATGCTTATTTTCGTGCGGGTTGTGTATAATATAAATATATATAATATGTTGTGGTTTTTATACGTGCGGTGTAATACCCCGGTGGTGGGGCGGCTGGGTGTGTTTTAAAAAATATATATATAAAATTATGTGTTAATAATATAATAAATAAATGTGTGTTTTTTTTTTGGGTTTTGTGTGTTTGTTTGTGTTTTGACGCTACGAGCTTTAAAATCCTTCGCGTAGGGGCATTTTTATTGTTTAAATAAAAATTCCCCTTTAAAAAACTTTTATCATCAAAATAAAAAACCCAACAACAAACAAAACAAAAGGTAGGGGGTTTAAGATAAAAAATGGGGTTTTTAACAAGAAAAGCGTCAAAGCCAAAATTTGAAAAACAATAAATCATACGTTTCTTTAAATTAAAACTATGCAAAATAAATCCATTTTGACAACACAAAAATTTTTTTTTGTTTTTATAAAATCACCCCAAAACTTTGATTTTTGCAATTTTTTCAAGGATTAAAAATAATCTTAAAATTTCCACGTAAAAATGGAATTTTCAATAAAAGGAATTTTTGCACTTTCTTTTTTACAAAACTCATTTTTTATTCAAGAGGAAATCGATTTTTTACCCCAGCCTATTTTCACCACCTTTTTTTTATCTTGCGACCCCCTCATTACAATAATTAAACCCCCAGTGGGGGATCCAACAAAAAAACTTTGTTGGGGTGGGGTAAATTTAACCCGGCGCGCTTTTTTTAAAGGTGTAATCTGCCGGTGTGTGTGTTGTTTGTGTTGGGTGTGTGCCCGCGCGCGCATTGGGGGTGCGTGCGTGTCATTGTATGTGTTTCAACCACCCTTGCTGGTGTGATCCGTGCTTATATAATCTTTCACGGGGTGACTGATTTCCCCAAATTTTTTTTTTAAATAATACCCCCCCTACATCAACCTCCTTAACCTTTTAAAAATGACAACCCTAAAAAACACACACAACTGTAGGAATTCATTCGTCATAAAAAACACTTAAACACAACTTTTGCCAAATTTCCTTCTTGCAGGGACGCCCCGCCCGGGAAAAGGAACAATAGCAACCAAAAGCCCTCCCCTCTCTCTTCCTCTCTCTCTCCTCTCTTTTTTTTTTTTTTTTTCTTTCTCTCTTTCTGTTTCCATTTTTGGGGGGGGGGGTGAACTTGTGCGTGTGAGGCGTTGTCGTTTTTTCGTTCGTTTTTTGTTTTTTTTATTTTTTTCTTCGTTCTTTGTTTTACGCCCTGTTCACTATATGATTTTAAAGGGTTTTAAAAGTTTGTTTTTGGTTATGTGTTGTGTTTGGGTGTGTTTTGTGTTTTTTTTGGGGTGTTGTGCTTTTTAAACCCGTGTGCGTATGTGTGCGTTTTTTTGGGTTATTGTGTATGTGTGTGAGTTTTGGGGGTTTTTTTAAAAATAATAAATATATATATTTTTTGTGGGTGTGTGTTGTGTTTTTTTTTTTGTGTTGGATTGTAACTTTTTGGGGTTTGTGTGTGGGTTTAAAATTTTTGGTATGTTGGGGTTTATGTTTTTTTAAAAAAAATAAGTTTTGGGGTTGTGGGGGTTTTTTTGGGGGGATTGTTTTGGGTTTTTGTGGTGTGGTGGTTTTTTTGGGGGTTTTAAACCTTTTTTTTTTTTCTCTTTTTCCATGTTTTAAATTATCTTTTTCCCCTTCTTTTTTCTCTTCCCCTTTTTTTTTCTCTCTCTCTCTTCTCTCTCTCTCCCCTCCCCTTTTTTCTCTCCCCCCTTTTTCCCCTCTTTCCTTCTTCTTTTTCTTTTTTTTTCCCCTCCTCTCTTCTTCTTCTCTCTCCCTTCTTTAAAAAGAAAAAATCCAATTAACATTAAAAAAACCCCTCTCCCCTCTCTCTCTCTCACCCCCCCCAATTTTTCCCCCCTCCCCTCTCTCTCCTCTCCCCCTCTCCCCCCTTTCTTTCTTTTTTTTCTTTTTCTCTCTTTCTTTTAAAAAAAAAAAAGGTGTGTAAATTTAAAAAAAAAGGGGCCCCTTTCTCCTCTTTTCTCCTCCCCCCTCTCTCCTTCTTCTCTCTTCAATTTTCTTCCTTTCTCTCTCTTTCCCCTTTCCCTTTCCCCCTCCTCTCTCCTTAAAAAAAAAAAAATCGTGAATGTAACAATGAAAAAAACCTCTCCTCTTCCTCTCTCTCCCCTCTCTCTCTCTCTCCTTCCTCTCTCTCTCTTTTTTTTCTCTCCCCTCTCTCTTTTCATTAAAAAAAAAAATGCTGAATTAACATTGAAAAAATCTCTCTCCCCTCTCTCTCTCCCTCTCTTCTCCTCTCCTCTTCTCCTCTTCCCCTCTCCTCCCCCCTCCTCCCTCCGCCCCTTTTTCCTCTTTCCCCCCCTCTCTTTTCTCTCCCCCCTCTAAAAAAATAAAAAAAAAGCTTAAAATGTAACTTTTTAAACGGCCCCACCCTCAGGGCTAGTCATAAGTCAAAACTTTTTCCGTTTTGGGGGCCCTTTTTTCGCTCCTTTTTATTTTGGGGTTTTTTTGGGGGATAGGTTCCCCAAGGGGTTTAGGGGTTCATTATTATCAACCCGTCTCAAACCCTTTTTCTTTTTCGCCCTCCATCCCCAAACAAAAAAAAAACAAAAAAACCTTTAAAAACCAGCACAGAATTTCCCCAAATTTGGGGGTTTGCAAGAGGATTCATCCCCCTCACAACCCCCTATGTCCCCCCCCAAAACTCCCCAAATTTTCCTGAAAACCCCCTAACCTGCTCAAAAACCCTTTCGCCAAAATTTTAAAAAATTTTCCCAAAAAACCAGCCCCCCGGGGTACTGGGGGGTTTTTAAAAGCGAAGGGGCTATGACGGGAAAATTTGGGTTTTAATCCCCATAGTCCCTTTTTAAAAAACTTTGGGGGTTTTTTTGGGGCCCAACCCCCCCACCAAAAGTTGGGGGGGGGGTTCTTTGGGGAAACGAACCCCCACATCAGTCCCCACCACTTCGGGGATGCGTCAAAAGGGGGGTTTTTCAAATTTTCTCCCAAAAACCCATTTTTGATCTCTCACCTTTTTACCCAAATTTTTATAAAAAATGTGGGGGTACAGCCCTGTCACCCCCTCAATCCTAATGGAACCTATAGCTCACATTATCATACTTTCGTCCCCTCACAAAAAAAAAAAAAAAATTTTTTAAAAAAAAACACACACAAAAAAAACCCCCCCATTGACCCCCAAAAAGGGGCCAAAAAAAAAAAAAAAAAAAAAATTTTTAAAAAATTTTGGGGGGAGCAAATTTAAAAAAAAACCCCCCCCCCCCCCCAAAAAATTTCCCCCTGCCTCAGAGATGTTTTTTTTTTTAAAATCAAAAATCTACGCCCCAAAACTTTTCCAAAAATGGGGACAAAAAAGAATAAAGGGGGGGGGGGGGAAAAAGGGGGGGGCAAATAGTTTCTAATTGGGAAAAAAATCATGAAAACAAATTTTAAAACCGTTTTAAAAAAAACCCAACTATTCCTTTCCCCAATTGCTTACAATAAAGTAAAAATGCAAAGAAAAAATTTAATTCCAACCAAAATTTTCAGTTTATTTAAAACCCCGTTTTAAAAAAAATCCAAACAATTCAGGGGTTTTTTTTCTAAAAAAATAAAAAACAAAAATTTTTTTTTTGACTTGGTTTAAAATCGTTTTAAAACCCAAACCAAAAACTTTTTAAAAATTTAAACCCTTTGCTCCCACCCCCCCCCCCAAAAAGTTTTGCTGGAAAAACCAGCAAAAACAAAAAAATTTAAACCCCTTGATTTCCCTTTCCCCCACCCCCCATTTTTCTCAAACGTAAAATGGGGAATAAAAAAAATTTTTTGCTTTGGTTTTTACCGGGATTTAAAAATTTAAATTCCATCCCCCCAATTCGTACACCGATCCGAAGCCCAAAAACATTCAAAATAATTTAAATTTTAATTTTTTTTGGAACATTTTCAGCACGGGGGTTAAAATTCCATACTCCACCCAACTCACCATTTTCCGGGGAAAATTCCCCTCCAAAACCCCATTTTTTGATTTTTTTTTTAAAAAAAAAAAAAAACACTTTCCCCTTTTTTTTGGGGCTAAAATTCTTTCCCTTTTCCCCAAATTGCCATAATTTAAAAGCGAAAAAAACCAAAAAAAGAAATCCCCATAAAACCCCAATTTAATCACCCAAAACCCACACCACAACCCCTTAAAATTTTAAAACCAAAAACCTTTAAAAAAGCAAAACCCCTGGTTTTTTTTCCTTTTACCCCTTTCCCCACTGACCCAAAAACACACAACCCCAAAAATTTTCCACCAAGTTCCATTAAAACACACGCTTTCCCCTTAAAATGCAAATAACCCTTGTCCCCTCCTTTTTATTTATTGTTTATTTATTTATTTATTTATTTCTTTTTTAAATTTATTTTTTTTTTTAATTTATTTTTTTTTTTTTTATTCATTCTTCATTTTATTTAAATTCATTTTTTTTTTTTATTAAAATTTTACTTTTATCTATCTTACTTTCACATCTACCACCTACCTACCTCCTAACTACCTACCCCCTACCTACCTACAACCTATCTATCTATCTATCTACTTCAAATTTTCACTATCTATCTATCTATCTCATCACATCACAGGGGTTTACCTATCATTATCTCTTATCACTATCAAAAAAATCTATCGATACCCTTCGACCTATCTATCTATCTGTGGGCCTTTTCGTCCTATCTATCTTTTTTTCCCCGGTCTTTTTACTATCACAAATTTCTGTCATCTTCGGGCCGTCCACAAAAGAAATCTATTTTGCATCTACATCTACACTTCTTTTAAACTATCAAACTATCCTACTTTTTTTGGGGGAAATTTAAAACTACTTTTTTACCAAAACCTACCTACCCCCCCTACCAAACCCCCCTTTCCAAAAAAAAACCTGCCTCCTGATTTTTTTACTCCAAGGGGGTTTTTTTAATCCATTTTTTTTTGAAAGGGAATTTAGTTTGGTTTTTAACTTTTTCTTTATCCTAACCGGTTTTTGTTTTTGCGTGTTTAACCCTATACTCTATACCGGGGGGGTTTAAAAAAATTTTAAAACAACCAACCTACCTATTATTTTTTAAAGGGGGAATCAAAAACAAAATTTTAATTTTCTAAAAACTTTGCCACTTCAAAATTTAGGACCATTTCATTTGGTGTTTCAAAAAAAAATTTTTAATTTTGGGAAAAAAAATAAATATTTAAACAATAAACAAATAATCCCCCGCCCCCGAAAATTTTTTTTAAAAAATACCAAATTCCCAAATTGCACACAATTTTATAAAACCCTAAAAACTTTTAAAATCCAAAAAAAAAACGTCTTTTTTAAAAAAAAAAAAATCCAAATTTTAAATCTGGGGGATTTTGGAAGCTACAGAAAAATTTTTGCCCCCCAAACACCCCCAAAAAACTAAAATGTTTGCAAACCAACAGACATTACACTTCTTTAACCCCCCTTTAGACTGCAAATCACCCCAAAAAAAGCCACGTGGCCGTGGGGCCTGCAAAAACACATTTCCTCCTCCGCGAATGAAAATCGAACTCTGGGGAAAACCAAATTTAAAAAAATTTTTGGGATCATTCAACAAACCCTTTCCATTCCCCTGTTCTTCAAATTTTTTTTTTAAAATTTTAAAATTTTAAAAAAAATCAAAAATTTAAAACCCTTAATAAAATTCAAACTTTTGATTTTTTTAAAAATCAACCATCAAACCTGAACAACAACAACAAAAAAAACAACAACAACACACAACAAAAAAAGGGGGATAGCCACATCCAAGTTATACCATACCCCCCACCCCCTTTTGTTCAATTTTGGGGCCCAAACACATGCTTGGGGAATTCCCTGGGGGGGCTTCTGCTGTCCCTCTCCCAAATTTTTTTTTTTTTTTTTTTTAACTCCCCCCCCTTGGGGACCACACATTTTTTTATTATTATTTCCCCCGGGCCTTTTTAACTCCCTGGCTGCTTTTTAAAAAAAAACCCCAAAAATAAACCCAAAAACCCCCAAAAAAAAGAAAAACTTATTTACTGAACTTATTTTAGCCAATCAGCAATTAATGATAAACCTTTGACCAACTGCTTTCATCTCTAAAAAAAAAAAAAAAAAATTAAAAAGGGATATTTTTACATTTTTTTAAAATTAAAATTTTTTTACTTTCACGAGCCAGGGGACGTACCCCCGACTTACCCTGAATCTCTATGCAGTCGGGGGGGTTTTAAAAAAACAATAACTCATGGGGGGTTTTTAAAAAACAAAAACAACAACGACCTCGACTGTTTTTTAAACCCAAATTTTTCCTACTGTTATAAGTTTTTACTTTTTTAAAGGGGTTTACCCCCCTCGGCTAGCCCCCTCATACCCTTTTACCCACACCCCTCACAATCACGAAAATTTTTTTGACCCCGAAAAAAACCCCCAGCGTTTGGGAAAAATCCAACGGGAAAAAGGGGGGTTTTTCAAAAACTGAGCTACACCACCAAACGATGGAAAATTCCTACTTTTACCCATTCTTCTTTTCACCACTTTTTTTCATTTTATCATCCTTTCATTTTTAGTTTAAAATTCCCCCAAAAGGGACTCTCCGCCCCCGGAAAAATTTCCATCCCTTTTCTCAATTGCCAGGGATGAGAAACCCAAAAAACCCCCAAACTGCCCGGGGGTTATCCTACCTAAATACTCCATAACCATGGGGGCGGGGGGCGGGGAAACAGAGCCCCAAATTTTTTTCCCCGGGGGGACCCCGGGGGAAAGGGGCCCACCCCCCCCTCTTTCAATTTATTTCGTATAAAAAAAAATTTTAAAAAATTAATATAAATAAATATATATTAAAATTTTAATATAATAAAATTATATATTTTTATATATATATAACTTTAAAATTTTTCCCCCAAGATTTAAAAAACAAAACTGGGGGTTTTTAAGGGGGAACCTGGAAATCAACCTATATCCCCAAAATTTTTTTACCAAGCACCCAAACCCGCTTTTCACGTTTTTAAAAATGCAGGGGGCTTAGCGGCGACCAAACACACGGGGCCACATTTTTTTTTTGCCCCCTTTCCCAAAGGGGCAAACCCTTTTTTGTTTTTCCCCGGTAAAAACGAAAAAAAGGGGGGGGGCCTTCAAAAAAACAAAACCCCGGAAAACCCATTTATTATTGGGGGGGAACATCGAACCTTAAACCCCCTCTTCTCCCTGAGTTCTCCAAAAAATTTCCCCTTACTCTCCCTTATTTTCCCGCAAAAAGGCTTGTTTTTTTGGGCCTTTTTTTCCCACCCCATCTCGTTTAGTGCCCTTGGGGGTTTTTTTTGCGCTTGCCCCAAAAGCTGTACGGGAAATTTAGGGAAAGATTTATTTCCTCGTTTCTGGTCCCCGCCATTCTACATTTTCCCTTTTTGCATTTTTTTTGCGGATCAAAATACACTATTTCGGGGAAAAATTTACTTTTTTTATAAAAATGTCATCATCATCATCATTTTTCTGCGTCGCGCGTCGTCTCTCATCATTCATCACGTCGTCCCTCGTCTCACTTCATTCATCATCTCTCTCTCATCACACATCATCCAAAAACCTAAGTTTTTTTTTTAAAAAGGGGGTCAATAATCCCCATCTCCTTTTTTCTGTAAGTGGGGAAAAAAAATTTACTACCAAAGGGTGATCCTTTCCCTTTTTATTTAAACCCCCACCTTTTTGATTTTTACCAAAAAATTACTTCTTCTACTACTAACCGACACCCCTTGGGCCCGGGGGGTTGAAAGGGGGGGCTTAAATTTTCCTTTCGATAACTATCAGTTTGCCTGGGTTATTTGGGGAAACAGCCTTGGGGGGCCCCCACTCTTTTTTTTTTTTCTCTACTTTTTCGTTCACTTGTTCCGATAATATAATAAATTTTCCCTACTTTAATTTAAAAAACCCCTCCCCTCTCTCTCTCTCTCTCTCTCTCTCTCTCCTTTTCCTTTTCCCCTCTCCCCTCTCTTTTTCCTCTCCCCCTCCCCCTCTCCTTTTCTCCTCTTTCCCCAAACCAACTTTTTTCCCGGAAAATAATTACAAAATTTTTAGGGACGTATTACGTGTATGCCCTATAGGCTCATATCAAACCGTTAAAAATTTAAAACCTTGCTTTTTTTTACCAAAATTGGGTTTTTCGTCCCGGGGAAAAATTCATTCCCTTTTTTATAAAACAAATCAAACATCAGTTTTTTTCCTTTGAATCAAAAAAATCATTTAAAATTTTCCTATGGGGGGTTTCCCCCGAAGGACGAGGTACAGCTTCCCCTTTTCCCCTTCAAGCTCTTTAATTGCATTTGGGGGCCCTAAAAAAAATTAAAAACCCCAAAGTTTTTCCCCCCACCCTCTGAAACGATAAAAACTTTTCTTCCTTCATCCTAATTTTATGCTTTTCTTCCGTTTCTGGGGGCCCACAAATGGCACTCCCCCCCAGGGTTTTTCCGGGGGGGGATCCGGGGCCCCCGGGAAAAAAGATTTGTCAAAACTCTGTAATTGTTGGGGGGTTTTTTTTTGGTTGGGTTTTTGTTATTTGTTTTTTTTTTATGTGTGTTTTTATGGGGGTTTTTTGGTTGTGTTCTGTGTGTATATTTATTGCTTTGTTTTTGTGGTGGTGTTGTTTGTTTTTTATTCTTTTTTTGATGTATTGTGTTGTTTTTGTTGTGTTTTTCTGTTTGGTTTTTTCCGGGGCTTCGTCGGGTATACGGGGGTTTTTATTTTTTGAGGTACATGTCTCTTCAAGGGTTTTTAACTCGGTTTACGCCCCGTCGCTTCTATATTTTTTTTTCTCATTTTTTTTGGGGGTTTTTGTTTTTTGGGGGTTTTTTTGTTGTTTTATGTTGTTGTTTAAGTGGGGGTTTTGGGGGAGTGTTTTTGGGTTGGGGGTGTCGCCGCCGCCCCGGGGTTTTTTTTGTTTGGGGGGGTTTTTGGGGGGGGTTTTTTTGTGTGTTGTTGGTTTTGGTTTGTCACTAGGGTTTTTTCACTTTTTGGGCCCTGGGGGGTATAATGAAAAAATTTTTCTCGTTTATTTTTTAATTTTAAAGGGGGTCCTCTTCTCTCTCTCTCTCTCTCCTCTCTCTCCCCCTCCCCCTCTCCCCCTCCCCTCTCTCTCCTTTCCCTCCCCCTCTCTCTCCTCCTTTCTCCCTCTCTCCCCCCCCCCTCTCCCCCTCCTCTCATTCTTTTAGCTTTTGTCGGGTTTTCCCAAAAAATTTTCTTCTTTCTTTAATCTTCCCCTGGGGGGGAAAAACCCTTGGGGGAAAAAAGGTTGGGGGTTCTTTAATTCTCCTCGCGTGGGGGGAAAACTCTATAATTTGCTATAGTTTCAGAGACAATAACCCCTGTATTTTAAAAATTTTTGTATAATGCCTTTTTCACACATTTAATTTACACACAAACACACACACCACCACACACACACACACACACCCCCAACCCCACACACACTATTTCCCACACTCACACACATACAACCACACCCTACTTTTAAAAACCACACACCACACACACACCAACACAACACCCACACACACACATTATACAACCACTTTTACACATCCAACAACACCACACCAAAACACACAAAACCCCCACACACACCACACACACACACCACCACATCCCCTTCCCCAAACCCCAAAACCCCCCCCCCAAACACACGTTTCCTAACGTGACCTCCTTTTTCCCTTTTTCCCCGTCCAAAAACACACACCACACACACAACACACACACCCAACCCCCACCCCAACAAATTTAATAATAATATATATATAAAACCCAAACCACACCCACAAAACAAACACAAAAAAAAACACATACACACCCCAAACACACACACACACACACACACACAAACACACCCCCACACCACACACACAAAACACACACACACCACCCCCCCTTTCCCCCCCCCCCAAAACCCCCCCCCAAACACATCAAACCAACCATACCTCCAAATTTTCCCTTTAGGGCCCATCCCCACACACACACCACACACACACACACACCACACACCCCAAAAACACATAAACAAACACACAACAACCCCCACAAAACCACACAAACCAAAAAAACCCCACCACAAAACCCAAAAACACGCACAAAACAAAAACACATACACACACAAAAAAAACACAAAAAAACAACCAAAAGCACACCCCCACCCCACACACAAAACAAACACACAAAAAAACCCCCACACACACCCACCCATCATCATTTTCCCCTTTCCCCCAACCCCAACCCCCTAAAAAAATATCTTAACCTGACCTCCGTTTCCTTTGGGGCCCCCCACAACCACACACACACACCCCACAAACACACCCCCCACCAAAACCCCAAAAAAAAAACACAAACACACACGTCACCACACCACACACACAAAAAATAAAACAAAACACACCCCAACCTTCCCCCCACCCACCCCCATCTCAAACACAATCCATCCTAAACTGACCTCCGTTTTTCCTTGACCTCAATCAACACCCCACACACACACACACACAAAACCCCCCACACACACACACAACACACACACACAATCTCTTCCCCCCCCCCAAACCCCCCCCCACACATCAAAATCTAAACTTACCTCCGTTTTTTTGAGGCCTCAATCAAACACACACACACCCACACACAAAACACACACACCCCAAAAAACAAAAAACACCACACACAAAAACCCCCCCACACACACCCCCAAAACACACACCACCACACACAAACCCCCCACTGCTTTCTAAATTTTTGAATCTTTTTGTTTTTTTTTTAAAAATTTTATTTTTCCTTATAACCAATCCAATTTAAAATTTCAAATTTTTCCTTCCCAAAACCTGGGGTTTTTTTTTATTTATTTTTTTTTATTATTTTTTTTTTCCCCCTATCTTTTAAATTTTTTTTCCCAAACCCTTTTTTTATTTTTTTTTTCTAAAAGGGCCCTATTTTAAAAGACAAAAGAAATAACAAAAAAAAGAACCACACACACAAAAACACACACACCCACACACACACCCAAAACACAACCCCCCACACACACCACAACCCCCCACCCACCCACACACACACACAATTTTCCCGTCCCCCCCCCCAAACCCCCCTCTCAACAATCACATCCTAAAACTTACCTCCGTTTTTCCTTACCCAATCAAACACACCACACACACAACCACACACACACACAACACCCAAACACCACACCAAACACCACCAAAATTCCGGGCCCCCCCCCCCCCCCTCAAAAAATCAAATTTCCCAAACTTGACCCCGGGGGCCCCGGTCAGACAACACACACCCCAACCCCACCACACCAAAAAACCCACAAAAAAAACAATCCTTCCCACCCACCCCCACCCCACACCATCCATCCTTAAAAAAAACCCCCTTTTTCCTTACCTAATCAACACACACACACACACCACCCCCACAAAAACACACACCCCACAAAACCCCACACCAAAAAACACACACACCACAACACCAAAACCCGTCCAATCCCAAACAACCCCTTTTCCCAACCTGACCTCCGGTGCCG
>JAPXFY010000333.1:5000-7500 GCA_030674185.1 Monoplex corrugatus
CAGCAGCAGACAGCAGCAGACAGCAACGGCAGCAACAGACAACAGACAGCAACAGGCAGCAACAGACAGCAACGGCAACAACAGACAACAACAGACAACAACAGACAGCAACAGACAGCAACAGACAGCAACAGACAGTAACAGACAGCAACAGACAGTAACAGACAGCAGCAGACAGCAACAGACAGCAACAGACAGCAACAGACAGCAACAGACAGCATGCTCCAGTTCTGCCTTGGGTGGGTAGGGTGGGGGGGGGGGGGGAGGGACAACCGCTCACCGTCTCTGTCTCCCTTTTTGAAAAAAAACACACCCAAAACTGGAAATATTTCATACTGACCAGTTTGCGTGCGTGCGTGCATGTGTGTGCGTTTGTGTGTGTGTTTGGGTGTGTGTGAGAGAGAGAGACAGAGAGAGAGAAAGAGAGAGAGAGAGAAAGAGAGAGAGAGAAAGAGAGAGAGAGACAGAGAGAGAGAGAGAGAAAGGAGAGAGAGAGAGACAGACAGACAGAGAGAGAGAGACAGAGAGAGAGATATA
This sequence comes from Monoplex corrugatus, assembly GCA_030674185.1. Lineage (NCBI taxonomy): Eukaryota > Metazoa > Mollusca > Gastropoda > Littorinimorpha > Ranellidae > Monoplex > Monoplex corrugatus. Next base: position 5,538 of record JAPXFY010000333.1, read on the forward strand.
TACAGAAAGAGAGAAAGAAACAGAGAGAGAAAAAGAGAGAGAGAAAGAGAGAGAGAGAAAGAGAGAGAAAGAGAGAAAGAAAGAGAGAGAGAGAGAGAGAGACAGACAGAGAGAGAGAGAGAGAGAGACAGAGACAGAGACAGAGACAGAGAAACACAAACACAAACACGAACACGAACACAAACACGAACACGAACACGAACACAACACAAACACGAACACGAACACGAACACAAACACGAACACGAAATTTATCGCATAACATAAGGCCAACACAACACACACGTCAGGTGTGACCCCATAATGACATTGATACAAGGACACACACACAACACACACGTTAGGTGTGATCCCCTAATGACACATTGATACAAGGAAACACACAACACACACGTCAGGTGTGACCCCTAATGTCACATTGATACAAGGACACACACACAACACACACGTTAGGTGTGACCCCCTAATGACACATTGATACAAGGACACACACACAACACACACGTTAGGTGTGACCCCCTAATGACATTGATACAACGACACACACAACACACACGTCAGGTGTGACCCTAATGACACATTGATACAAGGACACACACAACACACACGTTAGGTGTGACCCCCTAATGACACATTGATACAAGGACACACACAACACACACGTTAGATGTGACCCCCTAATGACACATTGATACAAGGACACACACAACACACACGTTAGATGTGACCCCCTAATGACACATTGATACAAGGACACACACAACACACACGTTAGGTGTGACCCCCTAATGACACATTGATACAAGGACACACACAACACACACGTTAGGTGTGACCCCCTAATGACATATTGATACAAGGACAGACACACAACACACACGTTAGATGTGACCCCCTAATGACACATTGATACAAGGACACACACACAACACACACGTTAGGTGTGACCCCCATATCTTACCAGCGTATATGGCTTATGCACAGACATATGTGACCTCCCACCACGAAATCAGTCTTAACTCGCTGTCAGTCGAACAGCACTAGGAGCTGAAAATATGACTGAGGGTCTGTCTGGGGTGTTTTGACTTTTTCTGAAAATTGATTTCTGTAGACTATAATCTATCCCCCACAGAAATATTTTTCTTGCAAAAATATTATTAATCAATTTAAAATGGTATTTTAATGCACTGATCGCAGCAGAAAAAACGCAATTTCCTACCAAAAGTACTAATTTTTGTCTGTTATTATGAACTGTAACCAGTACAGTACCCGCACAAGTAATATACTGACAGAAAGCTCTTTGACAGCGAAAATCAGAAACAATCTGGGTCAAAGCCACCAAATAAAGAAATTTAAGGAAAATGTGTAGGAGAGCACCCCACAAAAACTTTAGAGGCCGTTTTCTCAAAAATGCCGTCATACAACTTAATGACTTTAAACATACATAACTTTTACATTTTTTTAGTACAAGCTTTATTCAAGTACCAAAATAATCAGCAGAATGTACACTTTCCATGATATGTATATATCAAAGTGCCCAAAATGCTAGTTAAGACTGAGTTTGTGGTGGCAGGTCACATAATGATTTATACCATGACCATTTGTATCTTGTCTATCACATTTGTCTGTGGTTTCAAGACACTTCACTGTGCCCAAAACAGTCCGCTTGGAACACATCTGACATGGAGACATTTACAGGAGGTGACAGAGAGCCCCTTCCTCTCCCTCATCCCCCTCCCCTCACCATCCCCCTTCCCCTCATCCCCCTCCCCCTCCATCTCCCTCCCCAGGAAGCGTGTATCCCCACTGGCGGAGGGGTGGCAGATCAAAAGAGACGGACACCGTGCATGGCGAGCGGAAGACCTCTGTTTGCGTGGAGGGCGCTTCCGTCGCTTATCTGGACCCCTGCATACCCCAGTGTGAACCCCGTAGCCAAGACAGTTGGCGCCTGTGCTGATGCCTC
>JAPXFY010000333.1:10000-17500 GCA_030674185.1 Monoplex corrugatus
CACAGAACCAAAACTGTTGGACAGATGTGAGGCGTTGACAGTCAACAAGCAAAGTCAGAACAAGATTGAGGCAGCTGAAATATGGTTTCTAAGAAGAACGTTGAGAGTTCCATGGACAGTAAAGAAAATAAACGAGACAGTCTTGATGGAGGCAGACACAAAAACGACATCAATGAAGAAGATTAGGAAAAGACAAACGACATTTACAGGACATTTTATGATGCAAGAGAAATTAGAGCACCTAGTCACAACAGGAAAGCTGGAGGGAAAAAGAGTACCAGATAGACCCAGGTAGAAAATATTGGACGGATTTGCACAATGGGTGGAGACAAAAGGGTGGAAGAAGTACTTGCAGCGACAAGTGATAGATTCATATGGAGGGCATGCGGCAGGGCACATGATGATGATGAATATGAACTGGTCACGACATCATTTCGAGGTACATAAGCGTTTATCCCACAAAATAAACAGGAACAGAATCAGAGGTATTCAAAGGCCCGACAGTTGCTGAACGCCAATCATGTTATTTGTGTCTATCATCGACAAACCAAGTAAGAATCGATACAGAAATTTATGAACCAGACGCGTGGTGAACTACCTATCTTGTCCTATGTGTCTGTGGGTGTATGGGAAATGTGGCTGGTATATGTCATTGTATATGTGAAATGTGGCTGGTATATGTCATTGTATATGTGAAATGTGGCTGGTATATGTCATTGTATATGTGTGAAATGTGGCTGGTATATGTCATTGTATATGTGTGAAATGTGGCTGGTATATGTCATTGTATATGTGTGAAATGTGGCTGGTATATGTCATTGTATATATGTGAAATGTGGCAGGGTATATGTCATTGTATATGTGAAATGTGGCTGGTATATGTCACTGTATATGTGAAATGTGGCTGGTATATGTCATTGTACATGTGAAATGTGGCTGGTATATGTCATTGTATATGTGAAATGTGGCTGGTATATGTCATTGTATATGTGAAATGTAGTTGGGTATATGTCATTGTATATGTGAAATGTGGCTGGTATATGTCATTGTATATGTGAAATGTGGCTGGTATAATGTCATTGTATATGTGTGAAATGTGGCTGGTATATGTCATTGTATATGTGTGAAATGTGGCTGGTATATGTCATTGTATGTGTGAAATGTGGCAGGGTATATGTCATTGTATATGTGTGAAATGTGGCTGGTAATATGTCATTGTATATGTGAAATATGGCTGGTATATGTCATTGTATATGTGTGAAATGTGGCTGGTATATGTCATTGTAAATATGTAAAATGTGGCTGGATATATGTCATTGTATATGTGTGAAATGTGGCTGGTATATGTCTTATATGTAATATGTGTGAAATGTGGCTGGTATATGTCATTGTAATGTGTTGTGAAATGTGGCTGGTATATGTCATTGTATATGTGAAATGTGGCTGGTATATGTCATTGTAATATGGTGAAATGTGGCTGGTATATGTCATTGTATATGTGAAACCCTGTGCGAATGTCATGTATTGATCGAATCAGTATAGAAGTGCGAATGCATGTATGAATGCTGTAATGCATTATATGTAAATTGCGTATCTGATGTAATGCTGTATATCATTAGTAATGCGAATCTGAATGGATTGCGAAGTCATGATTGTGTGAAATGTGGCTGATATGCATGTATATGTGAATTGGCTGGTAATGTCTTGTAATGTAAATGTGGCTGGTAATGATTGTATAGTGTGAATTGGCTGAATCATTAATTTGAAAGTGGCGGTATAGTCATGTATTGAAATGTGGCGGAAGCTTGTATAGTGAAATGTGCTGGTAAGTCATTGAAATTGAAAGTGGCTGGAATGTCATTGTTATGTGAATGGCTGGAACATGTATATGAATGTGCTGGTATATCATGTAAGTGAAATGGGCTGTGGCTGGTATGTCATGTAAGGTGAAATGTGGCTGGTATATGTCATTGTATATGTGAATGTGCTGGTATATGTATTGTGTAATGTGAAATGTGGTGTTATGTCATTGTATATGTGAAATGTGCTGATATGTTGTATTGTGAAATGTGGGTATATGTTTGTTGTGAATGTGGCGTATTGTATTGTTGTGAAATTGGCTGGTATATGTCATTAATGTGAAATGTGGCTGGTATATGTCATTGTATATGTGAATGTGGCTGTATATGCTGTATATGTGAAATGTGGCTGATATGTCATTGTATATGTGAAATTGGCTGGTATATGTCTTGTATAGTGAAATGTGTGTATCTTGTAATGTGAATGGCTGGTTAGTCATGTATATGTGAAATGTGGGGTATATGTTTGTATAGTAAATGGGTTATAGTCATTGTAGATTGAAATGTGGCTGGTATATTCATGATGTGAACTGTGCTGTTGTGAGTGCTGTATATGTCATTGTATTATGTGAAATGTGGCTGGTATATGTCATTTGTATATGTGAAATGTGGCTGGTATATGTCATTGTATTTGAAATGTGGCTGTATATGTCATTGTATATGTAAATGTGGCTGGTATATGTCATTGTATATGTTGAAATTGTGCTGGTAAATGTCTTGTATATGTGAAATGTGGCTGGTATTTGTTTTCATTTAGGTGGTATTGATTGTATATTGTGAAATGTGGCTGTATATGTCATTGTATATGTGAAATGTGGCTGTATTGTCATTGTATTGTGAATGGTGGTTCATTGTATGTGAAATGTGCTGATATTATTGTATTGTGAAATGTGCTGGTATATGTCATTGTATATGTGAAATGTGGCTGGTTATGTCATTGTTAGTTGTGAAATGTGGCTGTATAGTCATGTTATGTGAAAATGTGGCGGGTATATGTCATTGTATATGTGTGAAATGTGGCTGGTATATGTCATTGTAGTGAATGTGGCTGGTATGTCATTGTATATGTGAAATGTGCTGTATATGTCATTGTGTTGTGTATGTTTGGTGGTAATGTCATGTATTGTGAATGTGGCTGGTATATGTCATTGTGTGTGAAATGTGGCTGGTATATGTCTTGTATGTGTGAAATGTGGCTGGATATGTCATGTATATGTGTAATGTGGTGTATATGTCATTGTATATGTGAATGTGGCTGTATATGTCATTGTATATGTGTGAATGTGGCTGGTATATGTCATTGTATATGTGAAATGTGGCTGGGTATATGTCATTGTATATGTGAAATGTGGCTGGTATATGTCATTGTATATGTGATGTGCTGTATTGTCATTGTATATGTGAAATGTGGCTGGTATATGTCTTGTTGTGTAAATTGTGGCTGGTAATGTATGATGTGTGAGTGGTGTTGTGTTGTAATGTGTGGTATGTTGTGTATGTGTGTGTGGTGTGTTGTCATTGTTTGTGTGGTGTGTGTGTGTGTGTGTGTAGTGTGTGTATTGTTGATGGTGTATGTGGTGTTATGTTGTGTGATGTGTGTGAAATGTGGCTGGTTATGTATTGTTATGGTGATGTATTGTTTTATTGTATGTGGTATATGTATTGTTGTGTGAATGTGGCTGGTATATGTCATTGTATTGTGTGTGTGGTGGTATTGTCATTGTATTGTGTGTGTGGTGGTATATGTCATTGTATGTGTGGAAATTGTGTGGTGGTAATGTCATGTTTGTGTGATGTGGTGTGTATATGTCATTGTATATGTGTGAAATGTGCTGGTATATGTCATTGTTTGTGTGAATGTGGTGGTATATGTCTTGTATGTGTGAAATGTGGTGTATTTTTGTATTGTATTGTGTGAAATGTGGCTGGTATATGTCATTGTATATGTGTAAATGTGGCTGGTATATGTCATTGTATATGTGAATGTGGCTGGTATATGTCATTGTATATGTGTGAAATGTGGCTGGTATATGTCATTGTATATGTGAAATGTGGCTGGTATATGTCATTGTATATGTGAAATGTATGCTGTAGTAATGTCATATGTCAGATAGTGTGAAATGTGGCTGGTATATGTCATTGTATATGTGTGAAATGTGGCTGGTATATGTCATTGTATATGTGAAATGTGGCTGGTATATGTCATTGTATATGTGAAATGTGGCTGGTATATGTCATTGTATATGTGTGAAATGTGGCTGGTATATGTCATTGTATATGTGAAATGTGGCTGGTATATGTCATTGTATATGTGAAATGTGGCTGGTATGTCATTGTATATGTGAAATGTGGCTGGTATATGTCATTGTATATGTGAAATGTGGCTGGTATATGTCATTGTATATGTGTGAAATGTGGCTGGTATATGTCATTGTATATGTGAAATGTGGCTGTTATATGTCATTGTATATGTGAAATGTGGCTGGTATATGTCATTGTATATGTGTGAAATGTGTCTGGTATATGTCATTGTATATATGTGAAATGTGGCAGGGTATATGTCATTGTATATGTGAAATGTGGCTGGTATATGTCACGTATATGTGAAATGTGGCTGGTATATGTCATTGTACATGTGAAATGTGACTGGTATATGTCATTGTATATGTGAAATGTGGCTGGTATATGTCATTGTATATGTGAAATGTGGCTGGTATATGTCATTGTATAATGTGAAATGTAGTTGGTATATGTCAATGTATATGTGAAATGTGGCTGGTACATGTCATTGTATATGTGAAATGTGGCTGGTATATGTCATTGTATATGTGAAATGTGGCTGGTATATGTCATTGTATGTGTTGTGAAGTGTGGCTGGTATATGTCATTGTATATGTGAAATGTGGCTGGTATATGTCATTGTATGTGTTGTGAAATGTGGCTGGTATATATGTCATTGTATATATGTGAAATGTGGCTGGTAATATGTCATTGTATATGTGAAATGTGGCTGGTATATGTCATTGTATGTTGTGAAATGTGGCTGGTATATGTCATTGTATATGTGAAATGTGGCTGGTATATGTCATTGTATATGTGTGAAATGTGGCTGGTATATGTCATTGTATATGTGTGAAATGTGGCTGGGTATATGTCATTGTATATGTGAAATGTGGCTGGGTATATGTCATTGTATATGTGAAATGTGGCTGGTATATGTCATTGTTTATATGTGAAATGTGGCTGGTATATGTCATTGTATATGTGAAATGTGGCTGGTATGTCATTGTATATGTGTGAAATGTGGCTGGTATATGTCATTGTATATGTGAAATGTGGCTGGGTATATGTCATTGTATATGTGAAATGTGGTTGGTATATGTCATTGTATATGTGAAATGTGGCTGGTATATGTCATTGTATATGTGTGAAATGTGGCTGGTATATGTCATTGTATATGTGAAATGTGGCTGGTATATGTCATTGTATATGGTGAAATGTGGCTGGTATATGTCATTGTATATATGTAAAATGTGGCTGGTATATGTCATTGTATATGTGTGAAATGTGGCTGGTATATGTCATTGTATGTGTGAAATGTGGCTGGTATATGTCATTGTATATGTGTGAAATGTGGCTGGTACATGTCATTGTATATGTGAAATGTGGCTGGTATATGTCATTGTATATATGTGAAATGTGGCTGGTATATGTCATTGTATATGTGAAATGTGGCTGGTATATGTCATTATATATGTGTGAAATGTGGCTGGTATATGTCATTGTATATGTGAAATGTGGCTGGTATATGTCATTGTATATGTGAAATGTGGCTGGTATATGTCATTGTATATGTGTGAAATGTGGCTGGTATATGTCATTGTATATGTGTGAAATGTGGCTGGTATATGTCATTGTATATGTGAAATGTGGCAGGGTATATGTCATTGTATATGTGTGAAATGTGGCTGGTATATGTCATTGTATATGTGAAATGTGGCTGGTATATGTCATTGTATATATGTGAAATGTGGCAGGGTATATGTCATTGTATATGTGAAATGTGGCTGGTATATGTCACTGTATATGTGAAATGTGGCTGGTATATGTCATTGTACATGTGAAATGTGGCTGGTATATGTCATTGTATATGTGAAATGTGGCTGGTATATGTCATTGTATATGTGAAATGTGGCTGGTATATGTCATTGTATATGTGAAATGTAGTTGGGTGTAGTTATTGTATATGTGAAATGTGGCTGGTATATGTCATTATATATGTGTGAAATGTGGCTGGTATATGTCATTGTATATGTGAAATGTGGCTGGTATATGTCATTGTATATGTGAAATGTGGCTGGTATATGTCATTGTATATGTGTGAAATGTGGCTGGTATATGTCATTGTATATATGTAAAATGTGGCTGGTATATGTCATTGTATATGTGTGAAATGTGGCTGGTAGAAAGAAACTCTAGGGAGAGCTAGACAACAGAAGGTCTTCAGAGAAGTAACCCCCTTTAGACAAGTGTTTCGGCCCTGAATTCCTTACACTCTCGGGGGCCGGGCCACATCCAGGTCATGACTCCTGGATGCCCTTCTGCTGTTGTCTATTTTTTTTTTTTTTTTTTTTTTTCCCACGCCGGGGATCGAAGCTGGGCGATTCTGCGCTTCAGAACTGCGGTACGCGGTTTTACCAATGTGCTAACGGGGCACACATCATCTGTAGGGAATTTAATCCTTATGAAGTTCACTTTTTTGGTTCCTCCTTGCCCAGATCCAGCTTGAGCTCCTTTCTGCTGCCTCTGCCATCGCTTTAAGGGCTCTAGTCCTCTTCTTCCCAGAAATGGCGAGTTGTTTCATGAGATCATAAGCGGAGGTGCCCACAAACCCTCTTGCCCCGACCTCTATGGCGAAGATTTTGACCCGCAGACCTGCTTTCTTCAGGGTGCTGGCAAGACCGGCGTATTTTTCGGTCTTGTAGATATGTGCTTCTTCCATTCTGCTTTTGTATGGCACAGTGAGTTCTATCAGAATCACTTGTTTCGAGGAGTCAGAGTGGAGAGCGATGTCTGGTCTCATGCCTGTCTTGCTGATGACATCTGGGTAATTTCTCCACTCTGGGAGGTCTGCTGTACACTCCCAGTCGACTGCTCCATCCAGAAGACCCTTTGGCAATGTGCTGGTTGTCATAGCCCTTTCGGGCCAGACCTGTTTCCCTCCTGCTTTGTAGAACGTTGTCATAGCAATTGGTGCGTTTGGGGTCATGGTTTTTTCGCTAACCACATCTGTGATCACTTTCAGAACTTGGTTGTGCCTCCATGTATACCTTCCTTGGGCTAGCGCTACTTTGCAAGAGCTTAGGACATGTTCCACTGTTTGTTTCTTCTGACAGAGCGGACATGCTGGGTCGTCTGCTTTCCCCCATTTCACTAAGTTTGCATTCGAGGGGAGCAGGTCATATACAGATCTGAGGAGGAAGCTTATCCTTAGAGGAGCCATGTGCCACATATCGTTCCAGCTGAGACTTCTTTGGAGTGCACTGTCCCATGTTGTCCATTGCCCCTGTTGACCTTGCTGGACTGCCTTCTGCACTCTTTTGACATCTTCTTCTTCCTTCAACTCCTGTATGATCATGTC
>JAPXFY010000333.1:22500-35000 GCA_030674185.1 Monoplex corrugatus
TGTTTAAAGATAAATGGTTCGGAAATCAATTTATGCTGGGTGCCTTCTCATGTTGGTCTTCATGGTAACAACGTAGTTGACAGAGCAGCTAAATCCGGTGCCCTCCATTCTGAAAATTCCATAGAATTACATGTTAACACCTCGGTAAAAGAAGCTTACAACTCGCTAGAATTAGCATCATGGATTCGATTTCATGAACATTTAAATGAAAAATTTGTGTCTCAAAAAAGAATCAAACTTTCAGTTCAAAATATCTGTAAAAATTTGCAGTATTCCTCGTTATGTCATTTGAGATTAATTGTTATGACATATTTTCGCATTCAACTGAACGCTTTGAAAACAAAATATTGTAACAACGTTTTATGTATTTGTGGCGAACAATTCACATTGTATCACTGTTTGTTTTACTGCAGAAAGCTTCGTTATTTTTTACCAAAGACGTTTACACAAGGAAACTATCTTGAAACGCATTTTAAAGAAGTAGTATCGGATCAAGTTTTGTTAGTTAAAATTTCAGAATCATTGGTTCACAGTCCTGTTAATGCGTTACTTTAAGATTATTATTATAATTATGATTATTTTTGTTTTGTTTTGTTTTTATGACGATTTTTCTTTTACATTATTGATGTTAGCGTTGTTCTAGTTTCATTTCTCTGTTCATCCATATCCTTTTTCTTAAGACCTTGCCGCTTCCTTTTAAAATTTTTTTACGTCCCTTACTCTGTTCCCCTCTCCCCTCCACACCCCCCCCCCTTATTTCATCCTCCATGCCATTTTCCCCCGTCTAATATCACTTATAGTGAAAAGACGTTAAATCAAGCAACAAACACACACACACACACACACACACACACACACACACACACACACACACACCACACACACACACACACACACACAGACACACACACATACACACACACACATACATACACACATAGAGACACACACACACACAGTCACGTACACACACACAGAGTCACACACACACACATACACACACATACACACACACAGACACACACATACAGACACACACATACACACACACATACACACACACAGACACACACATACACACACACAGACACACACAGACACACACACACACACACACACGTACACAAACACACACACATACACACACACAGACACACAGACACAGACATACACACACACAGACACACACACACACACACACACACACACATATATATATATATACACACACATACACACACACACACAGACACACACACATACACACACATACACACACACACACACATACACACACATACACACACACACACAGACAGACACACATACACACAGACACACACAGATTCACATACACACACATACACACACACAGATTCACATACACACACACACACACACAGACAGACAAACACACACCACATACACATACACACATACACATACACACACATACACAGAGTCACATACACACACACAGTCATATACATACACACAGTCACATACACACACATACAGTCACATACACACACATACACAGAGTCACACACACACAAAACAGAATCACATACACACACAGAGTCACATACACACACACACACACAGAGTCACATACAAACACAGAGTCACATACACACACATACACAGAGTCACATACACACACACATACACAGAGTCACATACACACACACATACACAGAGTCACATACACACACATATACACAGAGTCACATACACACACACATACACAGAGTCACATACACACACATACACAGAGTCACATACACACACACATACACAGAGTCACATACACACACACAGAGTCACATACACACACACATATCACACATATCACACACACACAAACATACACTGTCTATCTGTCTCTCTCCCTCCCTCCCTCCCTCCCTCTCTCTATCCCTCACGGCCCCCCCCCCACGTCCCTCCGCTTTCACCCTCCTGTCTGTCTGGCTGGCATAGAACAAAGTTATTGGTTTCCAGAAAACGTCACGGGCACGGAGGAAGGGTGGTGATGGTGATGGTGATGGTGGTGGTGGTGGTGGTGGTGGCCATCAATGAAAAAGCAGGAAGGAGGGATCAGAGGAGGCGGAGGAAGGTTTAATTAAAAGCCGGACAATTGTTCCTGCTCTCGTCGGGGCATTTATCAAACGGAGACGTGCGTATGGCCACTCCGTGTCACCAGAATCAGGGAGATTATTGCTTCGGGGTCCGTGAGGTCAGCCCCAGAAAATGATTGTCCGGTTCCTTCAGTAGTGACGGGAGACCAGACAGTACTGCTGATTGGACCTAAGATGGACAGCACTCACCGTTATTGCATTGTCTGTGTCGGGGGTGGGGGTGGGGGTGGGGTGGGGGGAAGCGGTGGTTTATAGAACAGTTTGAAATACAAGGGGGGGGGGGTGTTCAAAAGTAGGTATACAGTAAGTATCACATCATTATTATAATGCTTAATTCCGCTCTCGATTAGAGGAGTGTGTGAATACCGACAGCAAGCAGTTTGAGTATCTGAGGGATTAAGGCTGTTCTTGTTATTACATGTATATGCAATGTTCATTTGTTTGTATGATAAATGCAATGAGTATTGTACGTGTTTTCTTTTTTCATAACTGTATACCTACTTTTGCACCCCCCCTGTATAAAAGATTATTTACGTCACTTGAAAAACAGTTATCTAACTTTGACTTCCAGGCCATAGGCCTCATGCACTGAACACTTTTCGCTCCTGACAGAACTTAAGGCCAGTCTCCTCCAGCCATGATGATTTTAAACAAGTCAGGACAGACCAGCTGTGTTGAACACACTACACATACCTCTATCATAAGGACTGCACCTTGTCGATGGACAGTGGTCAACCCATGCTAAACATTTTGCTGTAAGCAGTGTGATGAAAAGCATTCTTACCAACAAATGCCTATCAGTTAACATCAGGAAGAGAGTTCTTGAATGTAATATAGAACCGATAATGTTAGACGGTTGTGAGGCGTGGACAGTCAACAAGCAAAACCAGAACAAGATTGAGGCAGCCGAGATGTGGTTTCCAAGAAGAATGTTGAGAGTTCCATGGACAGCAAAGAACACAAATGAGACAGTTTTGATGGATGCAGACACAAGAAGATCATTCATAAGTAAGATTAGGAAAAGACAGGCAACAATTATGGCGATTTTATGAGAAAAGGGGAATTAGAGCACCTGGTCACAACGGAAAAGCTGGAGGGAAAGAGAGCACCAGGTAGACCCAGGGAGAAGATATTGGACGGACTTGCAGAGTGGCTGAAGACAAAGAGGGTGGAAGACGTGCTTGAGGCAACAAGAGATAGGAACAGATGGAAGGCCATGATCGCCAACGCCATGTGGCAAGGCACCTGATGATGATGATGATGATGATGATGAGTGTGATATTTGTCAAAGACAATGAACGAGGCAAGGTAAAAGCGCCACACAGAACACTTCCAGAACAGACGTGAAGAATGTAGTTCTGTCATCATGTATGATCTGTCCGCCATCCTGACATTGTCTGCAGAGTCAAAATACATGTACATCCCTCTCCCACCCACACAGACATTGTTCCGTGCTCTGACCACTCTGTCTTCCTGTAGACCGGACAGTCCTGGCCCTGACAGCACAACGATCAGCAGAACGCCAACTGACCCTCATGCTTCAGATAGATCATCAGCATCATCAACACTACTGCTATAAACACACACAGGACCGTCACCCTGCTAATGAAGGCCACCATATTGTCCAACATCATTTATAAATGTAAAACAGAAAGATGCTGAACTGGAAGATGCTGAACAGAAAGATGCTGAACAGAAAGATGCTGAACAGAAAGATGCTGAACAGAAAGATGCTGAACAGAAAGATACTGAACAGAAAGATGCTGAACAGAAAGATGCTGAACAGAAAGATGCTGAACAGAAAGATGCTGAACAGAAAGATGCTGGACAGAAAGATGCTTAAGATGCTGAACTGAAAGATGCTGAACAGAAAGATGCTGAACAGAAAGATGCTGAACTGGAAGATGCTGAACTGGAAGATGCTGAACTGGAAGATGCTGAACAGAAAGATGCTGAACAGAAAGATGCTGAACAGAAAGATGCTGAACAGAAAGATGCTGAACAGAAAGATGCTGGACAGAAAGATGCTGAACTGAAAGATGCTGAACTGAAAGATGCTGAATTGAAAGATGCTGAACAGAAAGATGCTGAACAGAAAGATGCTGAACTGGAAGATGCTGAACAGAAAAATGCTGGACTGACTGTCTAGGTGAATTGGCAGACACTTCCTTTACAGTGCTGTAGGTTGTGTTCTTTGATTTACTCTGTTCTGGAATTTTGGTACTTTTAAATCTTTTTTATTGTTTGAGTTTTCATGGCTATTATTATAAGCCACAGTGGTTTTTTTTGCTCTTAGGGTTTTTGATGGAGGCAGACACAAGAAGATCATTGATAAAGAAGATTAGGAAAAGACAAGCAACATTTGTAGGATATTTTGTGAGGAACAGGGAATTAGAGCACCTGGTCACAAAGGAAAGCTTGCGGGAAAGAGAACACCAGGAAGGCCCAGGGAGAAAATATTGGACGGACTTGCAGGGTGGCGGAGGATAGAGAGCGTGGTAGATATACTGCAGTGACAAGGATAAATTCGTATGAAGGGCCATGAACGCCAACGCCATGCCGCAGGTCACATGGTGATGATGATGATGATGATGATGATGATGATGATGATGATGATGATGATGATGATAACGATGATGAGGGCTTTTAAAATAGTTTTTATGTTATTTCTCTGCTCGTTGAAATAATGAACTAACACTCGCACGCGCGCGCGCGCGCACACACACACACGCACACACACACACACGCACACACGCACACACACACACACACACACACACACACACACACACACACACACTCTCTCTCTCACACACACACACACACATGCTTCAGTTCGATAGCTCTAAATTTGAACTTTTTTTTTTTTAATTGTTGGCTTGATTTTTCCTTACGATTACATTATGTTTACAATGCAAAATAGCCAAACCCCCCCCCCCCCTGGAATATCTTTTATTCATTGTCCAAAGGCATTTCTGTACATAGACCTAAAAGGGATGGACAGACAACACAAAACTACCCAGATATCAGCTAAAAATAAAGAAACAACATAACATAGAAACATAAACATTCATCAAACAGCGTATCATATAAAAGATAAAGAATGTCATAACACACAAAAATAAGAGTAAACCATACAACACAAACAATTGGAGCCACAACCACATCAAAATAAACAACGACACAACATAACAAAATAACAACACACCATATCAAACTGAACAACGACACAACATAACAACACACCACATCAAAATAAACAACGACACAACATAACAAAATAACAACACACCATATCAAAATAAACAACGACACAACATAACAACACACCACATCAAAATAAACAACGACACAACATAACAACACACCATATCAAAATAAACAACGACACAACATAACAACACACCACATCAAAATAAACAACAACACAACATAACAAAATAACAACACACCATATCAAAATAAACAACGACACAACATAACAACACACCACATCAAAATAAACAACGACACAACATAACAAAACAACAACACACCACATCAAACTGAACAACGACACAACATAACAAAATAACAACACACCACATCAAAATAACAGACGACACACAACGTCAAAATAACAAACGACAAACCCACACTAAGATAAGGAATAACACAACATATCATAATAAAGAACAACACAACATATCATAATATAGAATAACACACCATATCATAATATAGAACAACACACTATATCATAATATAGAACAACACACTATATCATAATATAGAACAACACACTATATCATAATAAAGAACAACACACCATATCATAATAAAGAACAACACACCATATCATAACAAAGAACAACACACCATATCATAATAAATAACAACACACCATATCATAATAAAGAACAACACACCATATCATAATAAAGAACAACACAACAAAAAAAACAACATATAAAAAGAACAACACCATATCATAAAAAGAACAACACACCATATCATAAAAAGAAAACACACCAATCATAACAAAGAACAACACACCATATCATAACAAAGAAACACACCACTATACATAATAAAACAACAACCATATCAAAAAAGAACACACACCATATCATAAAAAACAACACACCATATCATAATAAAGAACAACACACCATAAAATAAAAACAACACCATATCATAAAAAGAACAACACACATATCATAAAAAGAACAAACACCATATATAAAAAAACCAACAAACACAAACATAATAAAAACAAACAAAATATCATAAAAAGAACAACACCATATTAAAAAGAACACCACCATATCATAAAAAGAACAACACACCATATCATAATAAAGACAACCACATATCATAATAAAAACAACACCATATCTAATAAAGAACAACACACCATATCATATAAAGAACAACACAACATCATAACAAAAACCAACACACCATATCATAATAAGAACAACAATATAACAAACACAACAAAACAACAACACAACATATAAAAAACAACAACCATATATAAAAAACAACCACCATATATATAAAGAACAAACACCATATCATAATAAAGAAAAAACCATATCTAATAAAGAACAACACACATATCAAACAAAGAACAACACACCATATCATAATAAAGAAAACACACACCATACATAACAAAGAACAACACACCATTCATAAAAAGAACAACACCATATCATAAAAAGAACAACACCAATCATACAAAACAACCAAAATAAACAACACACCATATAAAAGAACAACACACATCATAATAAAGAAACAACCAATATAAAAAAAAAACACACATTCATAAAAAAACAACACACCTATATAAAGAACAACACACCATATCAAAAAAAAACACACCATATAAAAAAACACACAACCATATCAAAAAAACAACACCATATCATAATAAAGAAAAACACCATATCATAATAAAGAACAACAACCATATCATAATAAAGAAACACACCATATCATAATAAAGAAAACACACATTCATAATAAAGAACAAACACCATATCATAATAAGAAAACACACCATATCATAAAAAGAACAACACACCATATCATAATAAAGAAAACACACCATATCATAAAAAAAAACACACCATATCATAAAAAGAACAACACACCATATCATAATAAAGAACAACACACCTATCATAAAAAGAACAACACACCATATCATAATAAAGACAACACACCATCATAAAAAGAACAACACACCATATCATAATAAAGAACACACCATTCTAAAAAGAAAACACACCATTATAAAAGAACAACACCAATCTAAAGAACAACCACCATATTAATAAAGACAACCTATCATAAAAGAACCACCTATCATAAAAGAACAACACCCATTAAAAGAAACACCATATCTAATAAAGAAACACCTATAAAAAAACCATTAAAGAAAAACACCAATATAATAGAAAACACCATCATAAAAAGAACAAACACCATTCATAAAAGAACAACAACCATTCATAAAGAACAACCCCATTCATAAAGAACAACACACATTCTAAAAGAACACACATTAAAAGAACACACATTCATAAAAACAACCACCATATCATAAGAACCACTCATAAAAGAACACAACATTCTAAAAAGACAACACCTATTATAAAACAAACTAATAAAAAAACAACACCATTCTAAAAAGAAAAACATATCATAAAGAACACACTACATAATAAGAACAACCTTCATAAAAACAACACACCATTTAATAAGAAAAAACCACATTATATAAAACACCTATTAATAGAAAAACCTATCATAAAAGAACAACCCTCATAAAAGAACACATTATAAAGACAAACACATATAAGAAACACACCATACAAAAGACAACAACATCATAAAAACACCCATTATAAAAAAAAACAATCTAATAAAGAACACCATATCATAATAGAAAACACCCAATCAAATAAAGAAAACACACCATATTAAAAGAAAACCCATCATAAAGAAACACATAATATAAAGACACACCTATCATAAAAGACAACAACATCTAAAAGAAAACACCATATAAAAGAACACAACATATATAAAAGAAACACATTAAAGACAACACACATAAAAGAACACACAATCAAAAACAACACTTCAAAGACACACACATATAATAAAAACACACACATATCAATAAGAACAACAACAACTAAAAAGACAACACCAATAAAAAGAAACCCAATCAAAAAGACAACACACAATCAAATAAAGAACACAACTAAAAAAAACACATAAAAAAAACACCATATCAATAAAGACCACCATATCATAATAAAGAAAACACACCATATCATAACAAAGAACAACACACCATATCATAATAAAGAACAACACACCATATCATAATAAAGAACAACACACCATATCATAATAAAGAACAACACACCATATCATATAAAGAACAACACACATATCATAATAAAGAACAACACACCATATCATAAAAAGAAAACACACCATATCATAACAAAGAACAACACACCATATCATAATAAAGAACACACACACCATATCATAAAAAGAAAACACACCATATCATAAAAAGAAAACACACCATTCATAAAAGAAAACACACACCATATCATAAAAAGAACAACACACCATATCAAATAAGAACAACACACCATATCATAATAAAGAACAACACACACCATATCATAAAAAAAAACACACCATATCATAATAAAGAACAACACACCATATCATAATAAAGAACAACACACCATATCATAATAAGAACAACACACACCATATCATAATAAAGAACAACACACCATATCATAAAAAGAACAAACACACCATATCATAATAAGAACAACACACCATATCATAATAAAGAACAACACACCATATCATAATAAAGAACAACACACCATATCATAATAAAGAACAACACACACCATATCATAATAAAGAAAACACACCATATCATAATAAAGAACAACACCACCATATCATAATAAAGAACAACCACCATATCATAATAAAGAACAACACACCATATCAATAACAAAGAACACACAACCATATCATAAAAAGAACAACAACCACTAATAACACACATTATAAAGAACAACACACCATATCATAATAAAGAACAACACACCATATCATAATAAAGAACAACACACCATATCATAATAAAGAACAACACACCATATCATAACAAAGAACAACACACCATATCATATAAAGAACAACACACATATCATAATAAAGAACAACACACCATATCATAATAAAGAACAACACACCATATCATAATAAAGAAAAACACACACATATCATAATAAAGAACAACACACCATATCATAAAAAAAAAACACACCATATCATAAAAAGAACAACACCATATCATAAAAAGAACAACCACACATATCATAATAAGAACAACACACCATATATATAAAGAACAACACACCATATCATAATAAAGAACAACACACCATATCATAATAAGAAAACACACCATATCATATAAAGAACAACACACATATCATAATAAAGAACAACACACATATCATAATAAAGACAACACCATATCATAATAAGAACAACACACATATCATAATAAGAACAAACACACATATCATAATAAAGAACAACACACCATATCATAATAAAGAACAACACACCATATCATAATAAAGAACAACACACCATATCATAATAAAGAACAACACACCATATCATAATAAAGAAAACACTTAATAAAAACCATATCATAACAAAAAAACACACCATATCATAATAAAGAACAACACACCATATCATAATAAAGAACAACACACCATATCTATAAGAATAACACACCAACTATAACACATAATAAAGAACAACACACCATATCATAATAAGAAAACAACACACATATCATAATAAAGAACAACACACCATATCATAATAAAGAACAACACACCATATCATAATAAAGAACAACACACCATATCATAATAAAGAACAACACACCATATCATAATAAAGAACAACACACCATATCATAATATAGAACAACACACCATATCATAATAAAGAACAACACACCATATCATAATAAAGAACAACACACCATATCATAATATAGAATAACACACCATATCATAATAAAGAACAACACACCATATCATAATATAGAATAACACACCATATCATAATAAAGAACAACACACCATATCATAACAAAGAACAACACACCATATCATAATAAAGAACAACACACCATATCATAATAAAGAACAACACACCATATCACAATAAAGAACAACACACCATATCACAATAAAGAACAACAAACCATATCATAATAAAGAACAACACACCACATCAAAATAAAGAACAACACACCATATCAAAATAAAGAACAACACACCACATCAAAATAAAGAACAACACACCATATCAAAATAAAAATTACACACTACATCACAACAAAGAATAACACACCATATCACAATAAAGAATAACACACTACATCAAAACTTTACCATGAATAAATTCATATTTAATATATGTGTGTTAAACAGAAATGTCCATGATAGAGTCTGGTCCTTTAGCAATATGTTGTGTCTGTCTGTGTTGCTGTGTTAAAATGATCATCATCACTCCTTGTTGGAAACCAAGCCATGCAGGTATGAGAGAGAGAGAGAGAGAGAGGGAGAGAGAGAGAGAGAGGGAGAGAGAGGGAGAGAGAGAGAGGGGGGGATGGATGGAGAGAGAGAGTGTGTGTGTGTGAGTGTGAGAGAGAATGCCTGAGTGAGAGAGAAAGAGAGAGAGAGAGGGAGAGAGAGAGAGTGAGAGAGAGTATGAGAGAGTGACTGAGTGAGAGAGAAGAGAGAGAGAGTTAGAGAGAGTGAGAGAGAGGGAGGGGAGGGAGGGAGAGAGAGGGAGGGAGGGAGGGCGGAAAATCTCATAAAACCCCGACTGGGATTGATACCATCGGCGACTGGGAGACATCTTGGTCTATTTGTCTTCCCGTCATGCAATCTGGTCCCTGTCGCCACAGTGGCTCAACGGTAGTGACCGGTGAGTGAGTGAGTCAACTGGAAGCTGGGTGGTCACACACACGCTGTCCTTGTTTGACCAGGCAGATTAGGGTCCAGATTTGTGGCCAATTTGGCCAGATACTCAGAAATGCTCTCTGTCTTGCAGACGGGTTTTCATGGAGATGAAGACATTTGAGCTCAGGGAGTTTGTTTGCGCAAAGCTTAACGGTTCATGGCGCAATGTCTTCGCCAAATCTACTCCCTCTCCCTGATAAATGAGCTGCCGGCAGGGGCAAAATGGATCTTTTCCTTTTTCACAACCTCCTCCCCCCCCCCTCTCTACGGTCCCAGCAGTTTAAGAGTCACAGGAGTTTGTGAGGGTTTGGCGACAACATTGTAATAACGGTTCATGTTTGTCAGTCTTTCATGTGCCGGTGAATACTTATGGGGTGTACTCAGGGTACTTACCCTACCCCACAACGTGTACTTACCCTATCCACAATGTGTACTTACCCTATCCACAATGTGTACTTACCCTATCCACAATGTGTACTTACCCTATCCACAACGTGTACTTACCCCATCCACAATGTGTACTTACCCTATCCACAATGTGTACTTACCCCATCCACAATGTGTACTTACCCTATCCACAATGTGTACTTACCCCATCCACAATGTGTACTTACCCCATCCACAATGTGTACTTACCCCATTCACAATGTGTACTTACCCCATCCACAATGTGTACTTACCCCATCCACAATGTGTACTTACCCTATCCACAATGTGTACTTACCCCATCCACAATGTGTACTTACCCCATCCACAATGTGTACTTACCCCATCCACAATGTGTACTTACCCCATCCACAAGGTGTACTTACCCCATCCACAACGTGTACTTACCCTATCCACAACGTGTACTTACCCTATCCACAATAACACCACAGGGCTATAAGGGGTACCCAACACGGTGTTCACAGTGTATGTCACTGATCAACAACAGGTTATCTAGTGTTTTTGAAAAGCTTTTAGTCTCGTTTATTTGGTTTCGTTCCATTTGGTTTCTAATCTTTCATATCTTGATCTAAAGAGTCAGTGAGGACTTGTGGGTTGTCTAAAGATGTACTGACACGTGGATTAGGAAAAGTCAGTGAGGACTTGTGGATTGTCTAAAGATGTACTGACATGTGGATTAGGAAAAGTCAGTGAGGACTTGTGGATTGTCTAAAGATGTACTGACATGTGGATTAGGAAAAGTCAGTGAGGACTTGTGGGTTGTCTAAAGATGTACTGACACGTGGATTAGGAAAAGTCAGTGAGGACTTGTGGA
>JAPXFY010000333.1:42500-52500 GCA_030674185.1 Monoplex corrugatus
ACACACACACACACACACACACACACACACAGACACAGACACACACACACACACACAGACACACACAGACACAGACACAGACACACACACACAACACACACACACACACACACACAGACACACACACACACACACACACACACACACACACACACACACACACACACACACACTGTCTAAAAGCACTTACGTGATAGATATTAAACGAAATAACGACCCCCACCCACCACCCACCCCCCGTCCCTTCAGACAGGAGAAACACTTTCACACACATTGGTTGGACTGGAATCAGTTTTAACAGTTTTCTTTTGAAATCCAAAACAAGTGTGACTGCCCGCGTTCAAGCAAACAGGAACCAGAAAAAACACGAAAGAAGAATATGAACGCGTATTCAATACAACAAAACAAGACAGGCGCAAATTGGTTCCTTTTCTCACATTGAAGACAGCAGCAGCGAAGTTTCAGTCTTTTTCTCATAATTTTTGTATCTGGTGTTTGTTTGTTTGTAATCTTACGCTTGACAAAGACCAGTTGGCTGAAAATTTGCGCCTGTTTTGTCTTGTTGTATTAAATACGCGTTCATATTCTTCTTTCGTGTTTTTTCTGGTTCCAGTTTTCTTTTGTCTTTAGTTTTGTTTGTTTTTGTTACAAGAAATTGTTCCATGGACAATCAGGTCTCTGCCCCCTGGGAAACACGTCGCCATTGTTTGTGTGTGTAAATACGTATACATGTTCCCCCTCCCCCACCCCCAGCTATGGGGAAGCTCTTTCAGTATATATAATACTACTACTAATAATTTCAATATTTATATAGCGCAAAATCTTGATAAAATCAAATCTAAGCGCTGAAACAGACACACACACACGCACGCACGCACACACACGACGCACGCACACACACGCACGCACTCACACACACACACACACACACACACACACGCGCGCGCGCACGCGCGCGCGCACGCGCGCGCGCACACACACACACACACGGCTATAAATGGGGAGAAAGAATAAAAGCAATGGAAAATTATAGAGAGCATATTATATACAATTATAAGTATATTACAATGTGATTCCTCTCCGAGTGGAGACAGGCTGCAGAGGGGATTGAGTGAGGTCAGGATTTTATGCAGAGGAGAAAAGGTGAGTTTTGAGAGCGGACTTGGAGACAAAAGTAGGTTGCTGACGGACTGAGAGAGGAAGTTTGTTCCAGGAGAGCGGACCAGAAACAGAGAAGGCTCGTGGACCATAGGTATTGAGCTTAGTGCGTGGAAAGCGAAAAGTCAGAGGATCGGAGGCAGAGCGGAGGGTACGTGAGGGAACATAGATCTCAAGTAGGCTTGACAGGTAATCGGGGGCTGCGTTATTGAGGCTTTTGTAGCACATGGTGTCTAGTTTGTACTGTATGCGCTTTGATACAGGGAGCCAGTGAAGTTGTGCCAGGAGAGGAGATATGTGGTCAGCTTTTTTCTTTTTGAGTACAAGGCGTGCAGCATTGTTTTGAATGCGCTGTAGGATGTGAATGGTGGAGGCAGGAAGACCAGACAGGAGTGAATTGCAATAGTCAATGCGAGACATTATGAAGGAGAGAACGAGTTTTGCAGTTGTTTCCACAGAGAGATACTTCCTGATCAGGCTTATACGATGGAGGTGATACTCCCACATTTTGGAAATTCTGTGCTAGAAGTTTCCTCTTTTTTTGTCGCTCTCTTTGTATCTGCCTTGTTCCTTCGCTTTCTGTCATTTCTTCCTATCATTTTCTGCCTTACTGGTCCATTCACCTGTATGTGTTCGATAAAGTCTTACGTACTTTCTCTTAGGATTGAGAATTGGGTACATGTATTAAATGCATTTTTGGCTCTAAGGAAGTGTGATTTGCAGAAGCAATTTCAGGCAGCTTTTTAAAAAAAAATCCCCTAGTGATAAATTGGCCAGACTGGTCGACTCAAAAGGCATATCCTTAGATTATGTGCGTGAATTTTCTTTTCTACTTCTTGTTTGTTTGTTTATATCTTCTGTGAGGTGTGGTGTACTTTCTGAGCTGGTTATAGCACTGATATGGATCTGCACAGTCGGCTGGGCTTTTCAAGCAACATTGACAATAACAATGTATAGATCTACGTGTGGGTTTGTGTGTGTTTCTTGTATGTGCGTGTCCGTTTTCACACACACACACACACACACACACACACACACACACACACACACACACACACACACACACACACACACACACACACACACACACACACACACAAATATCTATCTGTCTGTCTATCTATCTATCTGTCTATCTATCTATCTATCTATCTATCTATCTATCTGTCTGTCTGTTTGTCTGGCTATCTATCTATCTATCAGTCTATCTATCTACCTACCTATCTATCTATCTATCTATCTATCTATCTATCTATCTATCTATCTATCTATCTATCTATCTATCTATTTATCTATCTATGAGAGATAAATGTTGCTCTGACAGGTCTGAAAACTGTTGCAGGCCATCAACAAAGACTTATGTGAATGCCGATAATCTCCAGCTTAACAACGATTTCTGAAACAGAAATTCTCCCACAGAAAATAAACAAGAAGAAAAAGCGAAGTCGACTGACGGATATCCCGCAAGTTAAGCCGGTGTGGAATTGATGATGACGGCAACGGTCGTCTGCTGCCAAAAACCGGAAGCCCATTAGACCAATCATGGCGCACATTTGTCATTGACGGAAATGGCCGAAGCTTTCCGAATGGCTGACGTTTCCGTGGAGACGATCTGTGTGCCGCCTGGTGATGTGGCCCCCATGAGGTGTTCATCACGATGGATGGCTTCTCACACAGTCGGCCACGATAAATTGTTTTGCTTGCCGCCTGATTACCTGGTCTTTGAAAAACATGTCCTGACCAATTTGTGGGCTTGAAAAGTGCTGCCCGGGTCTCTATATATATAGTTGGAGCCACAGACAGCACAGCGTAAAGTTGTGGTGAGACGGTGAGAAGACAGACATGGAGTATGGTGTGTGTTATGTGATAGTGGTTTGTGTATCATTATAGAGTGTGGTGTGTGTTATGTGATAGTGGTTCGTGTATCATTATACAGACATGGAGTGTGGTGTGTGTTATGTGATAATGGTTTGTGTATCACTGTACAGTTCTATAGTTTATCCTTCTGTGTAACCTGTAGACAAGTTTCGACATTTTATTGACAGTCACAGAAAACAGCAGAAAACTGTTGGCAGCCGGTGAGAAGAGAGACTTGGGGTTAAGTGTGTGTCTGTGATAGTGGTGTGTGTCTGTGATAGTGGTGTGTGTATCATTATACTTACATGGAGTGTGGTGTGTGTTATGTGATAGTGGTTTGTGTATCATTATACAGACATGGAGTGTGGTGTGTGTTATGTGATAGTGGTTTGTGTATCATTATACAGACATGGAGTGTGGTGTGTGTTATGTGATAGTGGTTTGTGTATCATTATACAGACATGGAGTGTGGTGTGTGTTATGTGATAGTGGTTTGTGTATCATTATACAGACATGGAGTGTGGTGTGTGTTATGTGATAGTGGTTTGTGTATCATTATACAGACATGGAGTATGGTGTGTGTCTGTGATAGTGGTTTGTGTATCATTATACAGACATGGAGTGTGGTGAGTGTTATGTGATAGTGGTTTGTGTATCATTATACAGACATGGAGTGTGGTGTGTGTTATGTGATAGTGGTTTGTGTATCATTATACAGACATGGAGTGTGGTGTGTGTTATGTGATAGTGGTTCGTGGCACATTCAAACTGTTACATCTGTGCGCCCTGCTAGTTTGAAAACTGACTCTTCTCCATCTGTTTCCAGCTTCAGATATGTGATCCCTATTCCCCTCACAACACCACCTTCCATTCTCAATGAGTTCACTGTGGCTCTTTTCAACGCCCGATCTGTTAGTAAACCTGAAGAGAGAACAGAGATTTCAACCTTTATTTTTGACCATGATATTCAGGTTATGTTCCTAACTGAAACCTGGCTGAGAACGAGTGGTGACGAAGCAAAGTGTGTAGACCTTACTCCCACAGGCTACAGCATCAAGTCCTTTCCTCGCGCTTCCAGAGGAGGAGGACTGGCTGTCATTTATCATGATCGCTTCTCCCCCTTTAT
Organism: Monoplex corrugatus; assembly: GCA_030674185.1. Classification (NCBI taxonomy): domain Eukaryota; kingdom Metazoa; phylum Mollusca; class Gastropoda; order Littorinimorpha; family Ranellidae; genus Monoplex; species Monoplex corrugatus. The sequence goes on from JAPXFY010000333.1 coordinate 46,642, forward strand.
CTCCTTCAGTTCTGTACTTCCTTTCTCTCATCCTGCCTTTGAACTTGTCCATGTGTCTTTCTCCCTACCTAAAGTGACCGTTTCTTTCCTGTGTTTGTATCGACCTCCACCAAGCCGCAAAAACAGACAGACAGACAGCAACTTTCTGGAACAGCTACATGATCTCTTTGAATTCTGCAATTCTCTTTCAAGCCCTTTTGTCATCCTTGGTGACTTCAACGTTCATTTCGACAAACCACAACACCCGACTACAGCTAAAGTAATGGACCTTCTGACCATGTTTGACCTTACTCAGACTGTGACTCAGCCCACGCACGTCAAAGGTCATATCCTGGACTGGATGATTCACAGATGTGATGACAATTTAGTGCAGGCCACTGACGTCACCCACAACATCACCTCCGATCACTTCTGTGTCATCAGCCACCTCAATATCAGTCTTCCAAATCAGCAGCCAGCCTACGTCACTGCACGCAATCTGAAGGCCTTGCATCGTCACGCTCTGAAGCATGACCTGGCCTCCCGCCTCTCTTCTCTGTCGTCCTCCCCCACTGCTGCCGCTCTGGACTCCGTCATGACCAGTGTCCTGGATGACCACGCCCCTGCCTCTCAACGCAAAGTGTCATCAGCCAAATGTGACCCCTGGTTCAAAGACGTTGATGATCAAACCCGTGCTGCCAAGCAGCACAGGCGTCAGATGGAGAGACAATGGACTAAATCTCGTTCAGCCATACACAAACAGTTGTTTAACAGAGCAAAAAAGGCTGTCTCCAGAATTATTCATTGTGCAAAGACAACATATTATTGTAATAAAATCAAAGACAGTGTGACATGTGGACGTTTGTTTCAGGTGGCTAATCAGTTGCTTGGGATAAAGAAATCCTCTCCACTACCTACCTCCTTTCCCTTGATTGAACTCCCAAACCTGTTTCTGCTTTTCTTCAAAAACAAAATCACAACTATTAGAGATAAATTCAGTTCAACTTCATCTCATGTGCCTATTGTTGAATCCAGTTTTCAGGGCCAGCCTCTCACTCACTTCTCCCCTGTCAATGAAGAAGTTGTTAAACGCACAATTCTTGCCTCTCCTGTCAAAACCTGTGAACTCGATCCGTTTCCATCTCATGTGCTCCTTGATTCTCTGGATATTCTTTTGCCTGTCATTACCAAGATCATCAACAACTCTCTGATTTCTGGTACTTTTCCTGATCCATACAAGTCTTCTTTGGTCAAACCACTATTAAAGAAAGCTTCTCTTGACCCAAATGATATGAAAAATTACCGTCCAGTTTCGAATCTCCCTTTCCTGTCCAAACTGCTAGAAAGAATTGTCCTCACTCAGCTCAATGAACACCTGTCTCACAACAATCTTCTCAGTCCCCTTCAGTCAGCGTACAGACCACATCACAGCACTGAAACAGCGCTGCTGAGAATCTTGAACGATCTTTTGACAGGTCTAGATAACGGCAACATGTTCATTCTCACACTCCTTGATTTATCTGCTGCGTTTGACACCATAGACCACGATGTTCTTCTAGACAGGCTACAAAACACTTTTGGTATTTCAGCCTCTGCACTCTCATGGTTTCAGTCTTATCTCACAGAGAGAACAGAAACAATTTCCGTAAATGGCAACCACTCTCTTCCTTCAAACATTCAGTATGGCGTTCCCCAGGGATCTGTGCTTGGACCGGTTTTGTTCATCTTGTACACCCAACCGCTTTTTGATGTGATCAGAAAACATTCGGTCAATCATCACGCTTTTGCTGATGATAATCAGCTTTACAAAGAAACGCATCCTCGTGACATCGATTCTTGTACTGATTCTATCCAAAACTGTACTGAAGATGTAAAGATATGGATGAATGAAAACAAACTGCAGTTAAACGACAGTAAAACAGAAGCTATTATCATTTCTTCTGGCAGACAATCTGTAAACAGCACTTTACCTTCTTCTCTTCGCATTGGACAATCTGATGTCAATTTCATTTCCTCAGTGAAAAATCTAGGTGTCACTCTTGATTGCAATCTTTCCATGAAGCAGCATGTAAATAATATTTGCAAAGCCGCATATCTCCAACTCCGGAAAATCAGTTCCATTCGGCATCTTCTCACTACTCAGGCAGCACAAACCCTGGTTTGTTCTTTGGTATTGTCAAGACTTGATTACTGTAATTCCCTCCTTGTTGGCTGTCCACACTACTTGATCCAAAAACTACAGAAAGTCCAAAATGCGGCAGCTAGACTGGTCTGTAGGGCTAAAAGGAGAGATCATATTACACCACTTCTGCAGTCTCTTCACTGGTTACCAGTATCTGCACGGATACAATACAAAATAGCTACTCTGACTTTCTCGTCTCTTACAGGCACAGCTCCCCCTTATGTTTCAGAAATGATTTCAACATACCTGCCATCACGACAGCTCCGATCAAGTTCTGACACCCGTTTGCTAATTGTACCTCGTGTAAAAACTCAGTCGTTTGGTGAACGCTCTTTCTCTTTCTCAGCTCCTCTCTTTTGGAACAGTCTCCCATATGACCTTCGCCATGCTCCTTCTCTCACATCTTTCAAAACCGGTCTCAAGACCTACCTGTTCAAAAATGCTTTTGAGACAACACTCCATATTCACTCTTGATTCTATCATTCCTCCTTATCCCATTGTTGAAGAGGGTGCATGCTGTGTGTGTGTGTGTGTGTGTGTGTGTGTGTGTGTGTGTGTGTGTGTGTGTGTGTGTGTGGGTGTTTTGTTGTCATGCATAGTTCTGTTTTCCTTTCCATATTTGTGTGTAGTGATGTGGTATGAGATGTGTTATTATGTTATCATGTGGTATTATGCGGTATGATGTGTTTTGCAGTATGAAGTGTGACATATCTGTCCATATGTCTTATGTTATATGTGTACACTATTTGTGGCTGTTCTGTGCGTCTATTATGTGAAGCGCCTTGTGCTCCCTCCTTGTGAGGGAGGAAGGCGCTCAACAAATGTCCAATATTATTATTATTATTTATTATTATGTGATAGTGGTTTGTGTATCATTATACAGACATGGAGTGTGGTGAGTGTTATGTGATAGGGGTTTGTGTATCATTATACAGACATGGAGTGTGGTGTGTGTTATGTGATAGTGGTTTGTGTATCATTATACAGACATGGAGTATGGTGAGTGTTATGTGATAGTGGTTTGTGTATCATTATACAGACATGGAGTGTGGTGTGTGTTATGTGATAGTGGTTTGTGTATCATTATACAGACATGGAGTATGGTGTGTTATGTGATAGTGGTTTGTGTATCATTATACAGACATGGAGTATGGTGTGTGTTATGTGATAGTGGTTTGTGTATCATTATACAGACATGGAGTGTGGTGAGTGTTATGTGATAGTGGTTTGTGTATCATTATACAGACATGTGAGTTATGTGATAGTGGTTTGTGTATCATTATACAGACATGTGAGTTATGTGATAGTGGTTTGTGTATCATTATACAGACATGTGAGTTATGTGATAGTGGTTTGTGTATCATTATACAGACATGTGAGTTATGTGATAGTGGTTTGTGTATCATTATAGAGACATGGAGTGTGGTGTGTTATGATGTGATAGTGGTGTGTGTATCACTATACAGTTCTATAGTTTATCCTTCTGTGTAACCTGTAGACAAGTTTCGTCATTTTATTGAGTCACAGAAAACAGCAGAAAACTGTGGGCAGCCGGTGAGAAGAGAGACTTGGGGTTAAGTGTGTGTCTGTGATAGTGGTGTGTGTCTGTGTGTCTGTGATAGTGGTGTGTGTCTGTGATAGTGGTGTGTGTCTGTGATAGTGGTGTGTGTCTGTGATAGTGGTGTGTGTCTGTGATAGTGGTGTGTGTCTGTGATAGTGGTGTGTGTCTGTGATAGTGGTGTGTGTATCATTGTAGATGTCTATGGTTCATCCTTTCGACTACACAGATGTTTCATCTTTCTTACTGACGGTCACAGGGACACTTCCTTTTCAAAATTCCATCAGAGTTGTCTTGGAAGCATGCATATATGCTCTCGGTGCAGGTTACGCAGGGAACACAGACTGTTCTGTGGCTGCACAGTCTGCACACGTCATCTTTGGCGGATAGTAAATGCCAGCGAGAAACAGGTGCACAAAATCAGATTTTCCCCCCAAACAGACAGGTGAATGAAGTGATGAGGCAGAACACGGGAGAGGAAGAGTGGACGACAAAGGCAGCAGGAAACCATCTTTTTACCACAGTAAAAGAATACAGGAACTATTGGGTCTCCATGTGAAGAGATAGTGTTTAAGTTGGCCAATGGAGGGGCTAGCTTGTATGTGTTGTGGAAGTTCATTCCATGATCTAGTTGTACAGGGGAACAATGAGGTTGTGTGAATCTCACTTTTAGAACGAGGAGTTATTCTTTCTAAGGGTCTTCGTCTGTGTGGTTAAAAGAGTTTGTTCATGTCTGTGGTTATAACAGTTTGTATATATCTGTGGTTATAACAGTTTGTACATATCTGTGGTTATAACAGTTTGTACATATCTGTGGTTATAACAGTTTGTATATATCTGTGGTTATAACAGTTTGTACATGTCTGTGGTTATAACAGTTTGTACATGTCTGTGGTTATAACAGTTTGTACATATCTGTGGTTATAACAGTTTGTACATGTCTGTGGTTATAACAGTTTGTACATGTCTGTGGTTATAACAGTTTGTTTATGTCTGTGGTTATAACAGTTTGTACATATCTGTGGTTATAACAGTTTGTACATATCTGTGGTTATAACAGTTTGTACTTATCTGTGGTTATAACAGTTTGTACATGTCTGTGGTTATAACAGTTTGTACATATCTGTGGTTATAACAGTTTGTACATATCTGTGGTTATAACAGTTTGTACATATCTGTGGTTATAACAGTTTGTACATACCTGTGGTTATAACAGTTTGTACATATCAGTGGTTATAACAGTTTGTACATATCTGTGGTTATAACAGTTTGTACATATCTGTGGTTATAACAGTTTGTACATATCTGTGGTTATAACAGTTTGTACATATCAGTGGTTATAACAGTTTGTACATATCTGTGGTTATAACAGTCTGTGATATCTGTGGTTATAACAGTTTGTACATATCTGTGGTTACAACAGTTTGCTTCCATTCTGTCAGTGCCAGCCACCCCCCTGATTTCAACGTCTTGAAGGTAACAAGTGATTAAGCACCAAAGGAAATAAGAGGGAAGCAGGGAGAATTTTAAACATTAACTAAGCAACATAACTCTTGAGAGTCACGGAGTTATCTCCCATTAGAATTTCTCAAATCCAACACAGTTTGCGCTACCCATTCAGCTAGCATAGACGCAGCCACATGGCACAGAATTGCAAGCTCAGAACATCCCTCAAAAGAGAGAGAGAGAAAGAGAGAGAAGACAGAGAGACAGACAGACAGGCAGACAGACAGACAGAGACAGAGACAGACAGACAGAGAGGGATGAATGTTCTGAGCTTGCAATTCTGTGCCATGTGGCTGCGTCTATGCTAGCTGAATGGGTAGCGCAAACTGTTGGATTTGAGAAATTCTACATGGGAGATAACTCCGTGACTCTCAAGAGTTATGTTGCTTAAATGATTTAGCGTTGAAAACTCCACAAATACCCATAAAATGATTGGCTGGAAAGATGTAAAGCATAGAGATTCATTCAATCGACTGGTTAAAATCAATGTGAGCGAAATTAGGGGCAGAAAGGGAACTACATTGAGACAGACTTGCTGTCAATCCTGGATAATTTCCACAGAACGATGTTTATAATCCACAAAATCACCTTCATACTAGATCCACAGACCTACCTTAAAACTAGTCATTTCATT
>JAPXFY010003335.1:0-22215 GCA_030674185.1 Monoplex corrugatus
AGTATGGTTTGATATCTTTATTAGTATGGTTTGATATCTTTATTAGTATGGTTTGATATCTTTATTAGTATGGTTTGATATCTTTGATAGTATGGTTTAATATCTTTATTAGTATGGTTTGATATCTTTATTAGTATGGTTTGATATCTTTATTAGTATGGTTTTGATATTTTTATTATAATGGTTTGATATCTTTGATAGTATGGTTTGATATCTTTGATAGTATGATTTGATATCTTTATTAGTATGGTTTGATATCTTTATTAGTATGGTTTGATATCTTTAGTAGTATGGTTTGATATCTTTATTAGTATGGTTTGATATCTTTGATAGTATGGTTTGATATCTTTATTAGTATGGTTTGATATCTTTATTAGTATGGTTTGATATCTTTGATAGTATGGTTTGATATCTTTTTCTTTTAAGTCTATGTTTGTTGATGGTTTTTTGTTTTGTTTTGTTTTTTGTTTTTTTTGACTGAAAGGAGAGTGATGATATGGTTTGACATTTTTTCTTTTAAGTCCTGTGTGTTTGGTGTGTGTGTGTGTGTGTGTGTGTGGTGTGGGTGTGTATGTGTGTGTGTGTGCGTGCGTGCATGTGTGTGTGTGTGTGCGTGCGTGTGTGTGTGTGTGTGTGTGTGTGTGTGTGTGTGTGTGTGTGTGCGCGTGCGTGTATACTTGTGTGTGTGTGTTTGTTTGTTTTACAGAAAGGAGACTGATAGTATGGTTTGATATTTTTGGTGATATGGTTTGACATCTTTTTCTTTTAAGTCCTCTGTTTGCTTTTTTTTTTTTTGACAGAAAGGAGATATCTTTTTCTTTTAAGTTCTGTATTTGTTGTTGTTTTGTTTGCTTTTTCCAGAAAGGAGACTGATCGTATGGTTTGATATCTTTGATAGTATGGTTTGATATCTTTATTAGTATGGTTTGATATCTTTATTAGTATGGTTTGATATCTTTGATAGTTTGGTTTGATATCTTCATTAGTATGGTTTGATATCTTCATTAGTATGGTTTGATATCTTTATTGGTATGGTTTGATATCTTTATTGGTATGGTTTGATATCTTCATTAGTATGGTTTGATATCTTCATTAGTATGGTTTGATATCTTCATTAGTATGGTTTGATATCTTTATTGGTATGGTTTGATATCTTTATTAGTATGGTTTGATATCTTTATTAGTATGGTTTGATATCTTTATTAGTATGATTTGATATCTTTATTGGTATGGTTTGATATCTTTATTAGTATGGTTTGATATCTTTATTGGTATGGTTTGGTATCTTTATTAGTATGGTTTGATATCTTTATTAGTATGGTTTGATATCTATATTAGCATGGTTTGATATCTTTGATAGTATGGTTTGATATCTTTATTAGTATGGTTTGATATCTTTATTAGTATGGTTTGATATCTTTATTAGTATGGTTTGATATCTTTGATAGTATGGTTTGATATCTTTAGTAGTATGGTTTGATATCTATATTAGTAAGATTTGATATCTTTATTAGTATGGTTTGATATTTTTATTAGTATGGTTTGATATCTTTAGTAGTATGGTTTGATATCTTTATTAGTAATGTTTGATATCTTTAATAGTATGATTTGATATCTTTATAGTATGGATTGATATCTTTAGTAGTATGGTTTGATATCTTTATTAGTATGGTTTGATATCTTTGATAGCATGGTTTGATATCTTTGATAGTATGGTGTGATATCTTTATTAGTATGGTTTGATATCTTTATTAGTATGGTTTGATATATTTAGTAGTATGGTTTGATATCTTTATTAGTATGGTTTGATATCTTTATTAGTATGGTTTCATATCTTTAGTAGTATGGTTTGATATCTTTAGTTAGTATGGTTTGATATCTTTATTAGTATGGTTTGATATCTTTATTAGTATGGTTTGATCTTTATTAGTATGGTTTGATATCTTTAGTAGTATGGTTTGATATCTTTAGTAGTATGGTTTGATATCTTTGATAGTATGGTTTGATATCTTTAGTAGTATGGTTTGATATCTTTAGTAGTATGGTTTGATATCTTTGATAGTATGGTTTGATATCTTTAGTAGTATGGTTTGATATCTTTGACAGTATGGTTTGATATCTTTTTCTTTTAAGTCTGTGTTTGTTGGTGGTTTTTTGTTTTGTTTTGTTTTTTGTTTTTTTGACCGAAAGGAGAGTGATGATCTGGTTTGACATTTTTTCTTTTAAGTCCTGTGTGTGTGTGTGTGTGTGTGTGTGTGTGTGTGTGTGTGTGTGTGTGTGTGTGTGTGTGTGTGTGTGTGTGTGTGTGTGTGTGTGTGTGTGTGTGTGTGTGTGTGGTGTTGTGCGCACGCGTGTGTGTGTGTGTGTGTGTGTGTGTTTGTTTTCCAGAAAGGAGACTGATAGTATAGTTTGATAGTTTTTGGTAATATGGTTTGACATCTTTTTCGTTTAAGTCCTGTGTTTGTTTTTTGTTTGTTTTTTATCATTGTTTTTTGTTTTTGTTTGTTTGTTTTTGTTTTTTGACAGAAAGGAGATTGATAGTATAGTTTGATTATTTTGATGGTATAGTTTTGGCATCTTTTTCTTTTAAGTCCTGTGTTTATTTGGTTGTTGTTGTTTTTTTCTTTTGTTTGTTTGTTTGTTGTTGTGTTTGACAGATTGATAATGTGGTTTACCATCTTTGATAATATGGGTTGATATCTTTTTTCTGTTATGTCCTGTGTTTGTTGTTGTTATTTTTTCTCAGAAAGGTGATTGATAGTATGGTTTGACATCTTTGATAGTATGGTTTGATATTTTTGATAGTATGATTTGACATCTTTTTCTTTTAAGTCTTTTTGTAGTTTTTTGACAGAAAGGTGATTGATATATGGTTTGACATCTTTGATAGCATGGTTTGACATCTTTTTCTTTTAAGTCCTATGTTTATTGTTTTGTTAGAGAAAGTAGATTGACAATATGGTTTGACATCTTTTTCTTTCGTAGTCCTGTGTTTATTGCTTTGTCACAGAAAGGAGACTGATAGTATGGTTTGACATCTTTTTCTTTTAAGTCCTGCATTTGTTGTTTTGTCACAGAAAGAAGATTGATAGTATGGTTTGACATCTTTTTTCTTTTAAGTCTGTGTGTGTGTTTTTTTGTTTGTTTTTTTCACAGAAAGAAGACTGACAGTATGGTTTGATGTACTTTTCTTTTAAGTGCTGTATTTGTAGGTTTTTTGGTTGTTGTTTTTTCGCAGAAAGGAGATTGATAATATGGTTTGACATCTTTTTCTTTCAAGTACTGTATTTGTTGTTTGTTTGTTTGTTTTTTCACTGAAAGAAGACTGATAATATGGTTTGAACCTTGTTCATTTAAGTACTGTGTTTGCTGTTATTTCACAGAAAGGAGACTGATAGTATGGTTTGATATTTTTTCTTTTAAGTCCTGCATTTGTTTTGTTTTTCCTACAGAAAGGAGACTGATAATACTGTTTGATATCTTTTTCTTTTCAGTTCTGTGTTTGGTTTTGTTGTTGGTTTTTCACAGAAAGAAGACTGATAGTATGGTTTGATATCTTTTTCTTTTAAGTGATGTGTTTGTTTGTTTGTTTGTTTGTTTGTTTGTTATTTTCACAGAAAGAAGACAGATAGTATGGTTTGATATCTTTTTCTTTTAAGTGATGTGTTTGTTTGTTTGTTTGTTTGTTTGTTTGTTTGTTTGTTTGTCACAGAAAGAAGACATATAGTATGGTTTGATATCTTTTTCTTTTAAGTGCTGTGTTTGTTTGTTTGTTTGTTTGTTTGTTTGTTATTTTCACAGAAAGAAGACAGATAGTATGGTTTGATATCTTTTTCTTTTAATTACTTTGTTTGTTTGTTTGTTTGTTTGTTTGTTATTTTCACAGAAAGAAGACAGATAGTATGGTTTGATATCTTTTTCTTTTAATTACTTTGTTTGTTTGTTTGTTTGTTTGTTTGTTTGTTTATTTTCACAGAAAGAAGACAGATAGTATGGTTTGATATCTTTTTCTTTTAAGTACTATGTTTGTTTGTTTGTTTGTTTGTTTGTTTGTTATTTTCACAGAAAGAAGACAGAGAGTATGGTTTGATATCATTTTCTTTTAAGTACTGTGTTTGTTTGTTTGTTTGTTTGTTTGTTATTTTCACAGAAAGAAGACAGATAGTATGGTTTGATATCTTTTTCTTTCAAGTCTTTCTATTTGTTGTTTTGTTTTGTTTGCTTTTTCCAGAAAGGAGACTGACAGTATGGTTTGATATCTTTGGTAGTATGGTTTTATGTTTTGTGATAGTATGTATTTGTTAATTTTTGACACAAAGGAGATTGGTTGACATTTTTTCTTTTAAGTCCTGTATTTGTTGTTGTTGTTGTTGTTGTTTTCACAGAAAGAAGACTGATAGGATGGTTTGACATCTTTTTCCTTTAAGTCCTTTGTTTTTTTAACAGAAAGGACACTGGTAGTATGATTTGATATCTTTATTAGTATGGTTTGATATCTTTAGTAGTATGGTTTGATATCATTATTAGTATGGTTTGATATCTTTATTAGTATGGTTTGATATCTTTAGTAGTATGGTTTGATATCTTTAGTAGTATGGTTTGATATCTTTAGTAGTATGGTTTGATTAAGTTTTTAGTCCCATTTTTATTATCCATTGTTTGGTGTCTGTGATTTGTCTGTGACCGTGCGTTCGCGCTTGACAAAGGCTAGTTGGCCGAAAATTTGCGCTTGTTTTGTTTTGTCTTGTTGGAGACGCGCTTACATTGGTTTTCTTGTTCTTCTGGTTTGTGTTTGCTTGGGCGCGGGCAGTCAATCTTGTTTTGGATCTTGTCTCTGTCTGTCTGTCTTTTTTTCTGTGTCTCTCATTATTTGTCTGTCTCTGTCTGTCTGTCTGTCTTTTTTTCTGTGTCTCTCTCATTATTTGTCTGTCTCTGTCTGTCTGTCTTTTTTTCTGTGTCTCTCATTATTTGTCTGTCTCTGTCTGTCTGTCTGTCTTTTTTTTCTGTGTCTCTCTCATTATTTGTCTGTCTCTGTCTGTCTGTCTGTCTTTTTTTCTGTGTCTCTCTCACTTTCTGTTTACGTAAGGATGTCTGAGATTGATCAGGGGTCAGTCTGTGTATGTGTGTGTGTGTGTGTCTGTGTGTGTGTGTGTGTGTGTGAGAGAGAGAGAGAGAGAGAGAGAGAGAGCGTGTGTGTGTGTGTGTGTGTGTGTGTGTGTTTGTGTGTGTGTATATATGCATACATATGAGTGTATGGGTGCATGCATGTTCAGAATGTGTTAGCATGGTTCTTTTATGTCTGCATATGAATGGATTTGTCTGATCAAATTCAGATCATGATCTGTCCTTGTGAAAAATTGTATGAACATAAATCTGGATAAGAATGCTGTCCTTGCCTCACTCCTAACAACCTTCCCTGTTGTTTTTTAATCACAAGTTCAATCTTTCAGGAATATTTGTTGTTGGTATGCAAACTTGATGATTTTCATCGAGACAAGAGGTCATGAATAGGATTACCTGTCAAGCCTACTTGAGATCTATCTTCCCTCACGTACCCTCCGCTCTGCCTCCGATCCTCTGACTTTTCGCTTTCCACGCACTAAGCTCAATACCTATGGTCCACAAGCCTTCTCTGTTTCTGGTCCACTCTCCTGGAACAAACTTCCTCTCTCAGTCCGTCATCAACCTACTTTTGTCTCCTTCAAGTCCGCTCTCAAAACTCACCTTTTCTCCTCTGCATGAAATCCTGAACTCACTCACCCCCCTCTGTAGCCTGTCTCCGCTCAGAGTGGAATCACATTGTAATATATATTTGTATATAATATGCTGTCTATAATTTTCCATTGCTTTTATTCTTTTTCCCCATTTATAGCCATGTGTGAGTGTGTGTGTGCACGCGTGCGTATGTGTATGTTCAGCGCTTAGATTTGATTTCTATCAAGATTTTGCGCTATATAAATATTGTAATTATTATTATTATTATTATTTTGTCAAGATTTTGCGCTATATAAATAAAATATATTATTATTATTATTATTATATCTTTAGTAGTATGGTTGATATATTTAGTAGTATGGTTTGATATCTTTATTAGCATGGTTTGATATCTTTGATAGTATGGTTTGATATCTTTATTAGTATGGTTTGATATCTTTATTAGTTTGGTTTGATATTTTTATTAGTATGGTTTGATATCTTTGATAGTATGGTTTGATATCTTTATTAGCATGGTTTGATATCTTTGATAGTATGGTTTGATATCTTTGATAGTATGGTTTGATATCTTTATTAGTATGGTTTGATATCTTTGATAGTATGGTTTGATATCTTTGATAGTATGGTTTGATATCTTTATTAGTTTGGTTTGATATTTTTATTAGTATGGTTTGATATCTTTGATAGTATGGTTTGATATCTTTATTAGTATGGTTTGATATCTTTGATAGTATGGTTTGATATCTTTATTAGTATGGTTTGATATCTTTATTAGCATGGTTTGATATCTTTGATAGTATGGTTTGATATCTTTATTAGCATGGTTTGATATCTTTGATAGTATGGTTTGATATCTTTGATAGTATGGTTTGATATCTTTATTAGTATGGTTTGATATCTTTGATAGTATGGTTTGATATCTTTTTCTTTTAAGTCCTGTTAAGCATCTGGTGCTTGACTCTCTCTCTCTCTCTCTCTCACACACACACACACACATACACACACACACACAAGCACACACACACACACACTCAGACAAAAACAGAAACAAAAGGTATTTATTTCTCTATTTATTACATAAAAATGAAAATCATACAAACAAAAGATACAAAGCAAGTGCGACTGCCCGCGCCCAAGCAAACAGGAACCAGAAGAACAAAAAAAAAACAAAAAAACAATGTAAGCACGTATTTAACAAAACAAGACAAAACACAAACAAAACCTACAACCACCTTTTATTAGTAATTATTTGTATCTATTATGATTGTTAATGATTTGCTTATATTAATAATTCATTTTGGAATCATCTTTTTATTTTTTTACTCTTGATTATTACTTTTAAATGTAAAATGACATTTCGTCATATTCTTCCAGTATGATTTAACCTGATGGCTCAAATTTAAAAGTCCCCAGGAAATAAATTTTTAAACTGACATTTCATCATTGATTATTTTCCAGCAATTGCCAACTATCCCTCGACCAGAAATAAAATGTTTTAACTGTTGCTCGTGGTCGGTCACTCGAAACTAAAGTAATGAAATGACAGGCAATGAAGTGCCTGGCCCTCCACACAGAGCCTATCATGAATGAGATCGTCAACAGTGACGAAATCCAGTTTTCCTGTCTACACCAATGAATAGCGTGATTTCTTCGACTGCACAAGCAGTGAAATCACCGTGTTGGCTGCTTACCGTGACTGACAGATTGGGACTTGCTGTCTGCAGGACCTATTTTGGTTGCACCGGTGGCCCGATCAGTCAGTGTTTTCAAGACTGTGTGTGGGGGTGGGTGGGTTGGGGGAGGGGTGGATGCTGACAATTGTTGTCGAGCCTTACTTGATACTATGGAGAGTGAGGGGGTTGGGGGGGTTTCTTTTCTAATGTTTATTTTTATCGTCTTTTATTTTTTAATCTTCAGAGTTTAAAAAACGTGATGACAATAGATTGTGTGTTTCTTTTTTCCCCCATAGTGAGCTGCTGTTCCTTTCCGGGACATCTCTCTCATCTCAGTACATCAACATGTTTATGATGTAAGAGACATAATCATTCATATAAACACAGTTACCTCTCCGTACAGCATAAAAGGCTTTCATAAAATATACGGCATCCGGCACAGCATAAAGGGCTATCTATGGTCAGACATACTATAGTGCTTACGGGTTTTCACGACCACGCCAGAGGCACTATTTGTAAAAGAGGCACTGCTTCTGATGGTGTCGACTGTTGCGTCATAGAAGTCGACAAATATAGAGAGAGAAGCCCAGACAGACAGACAGACAGACTATTTTAGGTACAATGGCGGTAGCCATAAAACACCACTATTCTCATCAGTTATATTGAGCCAGTCTGCTCGACAAATACAGTAACTGAGACTTTCATATTAACCCCACAGATCTTTAATCATAATTCTATACAGCCTCGAAAATGGCGGCTTATCTAGGTACCAACGCAACCAAAATAAGTCTGAGTAAATTAGTCAGATGGTCAGTCACCGCAGGCAACGAAAAACTGAGATGTTGGCAAAATTATGCACATAAAAGTCAGATGAAAGTCTTTGCAAACACATCTTTCTCCCCCCCGTCCCTTTCCCAAACAGAGCCATCAGGTTAATCTTAGTCAGTAGGCCTATTTTCTTTTAATTTCAAAGAAAATGAGGTTTCAAACGATATGGATCAAACAGGTAAGAGCAATCAAAAATTGAAAAGGTACTAATCATAGAAAAATTTGATAAACGAAAATTCAGTTATCTTCTCCTACTCGGCAGAATGGTATTCTTATGGACTGGGAAAAAACCACCGTCAGTATGGTTCTTATTGTTTGACCTATACCACGGCTGTGGAGGTGGCAACCAGTAGTTAGAACTGACGTCAGTAAATCTAGGTCCCTCTGAATGAGACCAGTATATGCTAGGTTTTGTAGTATCTTTTTCCCCATAGTACATATCATACTGAGATCGTTCTGCCGAATGGTTTCTAACATGCACCTCGGGTGCGCATTGCCCACGATAGCTCTCAGTGCCATGGTGAGCTACTCCAAAACCACTGTAGTTTTCACCAGCAGTCCAATTCTGCTTTACTTCAACCCTACTTGATTGTAAGTGTGAAGGTGGCACACAATTGCTAGACGAGCTGTTAGAGTATTTAGCATACTTATTATAAACAGAACTGTCATTTCTAGGTTCAGACCAGTCATAAGAACAACGGCCCTGTGGATAATGCCGAAATATTTGGCGATCCACGTTGTCAGGTTTACGCTTGTAAGGGATATTATTTGGTGGGAGAAGCGCCATCTTCAATCCAAAAATACGTAAGCAATCTGAAACACATAAAGCAGACCAGACCATAAAAAACATGTTCCTACAAGGTTTCAGTAATACATGAACATAGGGTGAAGGTCTCCAAAACCCAAAATTACAAGGGAGTGGGGTGGCAGACATCCTTCTACTCTCAGACAGGTATATTGAAGCATGCCCAGTTCCTGTGCGTTATGACTTTACCTTTCCCAGCCTTTATCAGAGTCAAGAGTAGGTCAACCGCAATCATAATATAATAATTATAATGATAATAATAATAACAATAATAATGATAATAATGATACCTTTCCCAGCTTTATCAGAGTCAAGAGTAATTCAACCGGAATCATAATAATAATTTTTTTTAAAAATGAAAACAATAACAACAACAATAATAATAATGGTAATAATGATAATATACTACTACTAATAATAATAATCCGAAAATAGCATCGGTGTCTCACAGTGCTAGTCCTCATACTCAAAGTGGTAGGACTTTAAATTCAACAAAACTAAACAAACAATCAGCCGGAATCCTTGGACACATTTTCTCAAGCCAGACTGACCAATTGACTCTTGCACTCTGTCCACCAGCATTCTGGGTTGTCAACTATGCTGGCAAAGCCAATTTTTTGTGGATGGGGTGAGGGAGTCGAAGGGTTAAGTTTTTGCATGTGGATAGGTTGAGGAAGTCAAAGGGTTAAGTTTTTGCATGTGGATAGGTTGAGGAAGTCAAAGGGTTAAGTTTTTGCATGTGGATAGTTGAGGGAGTCAAAGGATTCAAGTTTTGCATGCGGATAGGTTGATTCTTGAATGTTATATAGAACCGATAAAGTTATATGGTTGTGAGGCGTGGATAGTCAAGAAGCAAAGCCAGAACAAGATTGAGGCAGCCGAGAAGTGGTTTCTTAGCAGAATGTTGAGAGTTCCATGGACAACAAAGAAAACAAACGAGACAGTCTCGACACAAGAAGATCATTCATAAGTAAGATTAGGAAAAGACAGGCAACATTTATAGGCCATTTTATGAGGAAAGGGGAATTGGAGCACCTGGTCACAACAGGAAAGCTGGAGGGAAAGAGAGCACCAGGTAGACCCAGGGAGAAAATATTGGACGGCATTGCAGAGTGGCTGAAGGCAGAGAGGGTGGAAGAGGTACTTGCAGCAACAAGGGATAGAAACAGACGGAAGGCCGTGATCGACAACGCCATGTGGCAAGGCACTTGATGATAATGATAAGGGTGAGGGAGTCAAAAATTAAGTTTTTGCAGCTGGTGGATAGGATGCGAGAGTCATATGGCTATACTCCACGATGTCAGACTGAAAGGCAATATTTATCTCCCCATATGCTAAAAAGGCTTTGTATGGAACCAGAAAATAAACACGAAAAAAGAATAAGAACGTGTATTTAATACAACCAGAAAAGACAGGCGCACATTTTCGGCCAATTGGTCTTTGTCAAGCGTAAGATCGCAAACAAACTAATACCAGATACAAAAATTAAGAGAAAAAGACTGAAACTTCCCTGCTGCTCCTAATTTTTGTATCTGGTGTTTGTTTGTTTGTGATCTTACGCTTGACAAAGGCCAGTTGACCGAAAGTTTGCGCCTGTTTTGTCTGGTTATAATTAATATGCGTTCTTTTTTTTTTTTTTTTTCGTGTTTTTTTTTCTGGTTCCTGTTTGCTTGAACGCAGGCAGTCACACTTGTTTTGGATGGCTTTGTATGACTGAAAGTTGAGGTAAGGCCTCCTCACCCTACAGTAATTTGTAATAGAATAAATGAGATACATCGCCCTACACCAGCCATATAGAGCTTATGACTGAAAGGTAAAATACCTCACCATACAATAACAAGGCCTTGTATGAATGAAAGATGAGATATCGCGCCCTACATTAATAAGGCTTTGTATGAACTAAGAGATGACATGTGGTCTACATCACCATACACTAATCAGGTTTAGTATGATTACAAAATACCTCACCATACACTAATTAGGCTTTGTATGATTCGCAGATGGGACAGGGCCTACCTCACCAATATGATTGACAGATGGGACAGGGCCTACCTCACCATACACTAATTAGGCTTTATATGATTGACAGATGGGACAGGGCCTACCTCATCATACACTAATTAGGCTTTATATGATTGACAGATGGGACAGGGCCTACCTCACCATACACTAATTAGGCTTTGTATGATTGACAGATGGGACAGGGCCTACCTCACCAATATGATTGACAGATGGGACAGGGCCTACCTCACCAATATGATTGACAGATGGGACAGGGCCTACCTCACCATACACTAATAAGGCTTTATATGATTGATCAGTGAGATAGATCATTTGCCCTGCCGCATGGCGTTGACAATCATAGCCCTCCATACGAATCTATCCCTTGTCGCTGCAAGTACATCTCCCACCCTCTCTGTCCTCTGCCTCCCTGCAAATCCGTCCAATACAATATTTTCTCCCTGGGTCTACCTGGTATTCTCTTTCCCTCCAGCTTTCTTGTTGTGACCAAGTGCACTAATTTATCCTTCCTCAAAAAATGGCCTATAAACGTTGCTTGTCTTTTCCTAATCTTCTTTATTAATGATCTTCTTGTGTCTGCCCTCTTCAAGTCTGTCTCGTCTGTTTTCTTTGCTGTCCACTGAACTCTCAACATTCTTCTTAGAAATCATATTTCAGTTGCCTCAATTTTGTTCTGACTTTGCGTGTTGACTGTCCACACTTCACAACCGTACAACAGTACCGCTTCTATACAACACTCAAGAACTCTCTTCTTAATGTTAGCTGAAAGGCATTTGTTGGTAAAAACGCTTTTCATCTTCTTGAATGCTGTTCTGGCTTGGCCGATTCTGCTGGCTATTTCTGATGTGCCTCTGCCAGCTGGTGAGATGATCGTTACCAGATATTAACAACTTCTCAACCTGTCTCAAACTTGTGCCATTTGCTGTTATTTTGTATGAGGGGATTTCATGTTTTTTACTGATTACCATGACTTCAGCCCTCTTGCTATTTAGCGCCAGCCCTTTATTTTTGCTTTCTATTTCCATTATATTCACAAGGTTTTGTAGGTCTTTTTCATTTTCTGCAATTAGCATGGTGTCATCTGCGTAACGAATATTGTTTATCATTTTTCCTCCAATCTTTATCCCAGGGCATTCTTCTAGGTTTCTCATGATGGTTTCGCTATAAAATGAAATGACAGAACACAACCTTGCCTGCCCCTCTTTTGATATTTTGGAAAGAGCTTATATGGTTTTATATTCTCATTGTTGCTGTTGTTTCCACCAGAATATACTATACTTTTTTAACATTTTTTCATTCATTTTATACATATGTATATATACAAACATACTGACATACAAACGCAAACTCCATTATTTCAATCCAAGAAGACAGGCATAACAAGTATGTCACATACATTAGAGACAATCGTTCTGCAGATTTTCTCCTGATCACCCTCAGCAATATCAAACTGTACAATGACTAATACAAGCTGATAACTTACATTACAAAAATATGAAGCCTATCATATTTTCCAACCAGAGTATATCTTGATTCCCGTCTGATCTCACACGAAAATACACACGCATTTCAAGTCCTTAAAAAAAGCCAGTTCACTGAAAACTTTCCAAGCTTATAATTGATAACAGCAATGCATTTTTCAATTTCATACCTTGTTTTCAAAAACTGCTGAAACAGTGAAAAGATAGGCAAACTTTTGTTAAGTTTACATGTATATACAAAACATTTAGCAAGTAACAAAATGTAATCAAATATTTTGTCGGACCAGAAGTTTGTGTCATGTCCAAAAAGTATGATTGATTGGTTTAAGATCAATGACGATATATTTGCATATCTACTGTAGGCTGTCTGTTGTACATGTTTCCTGAACTGTTTAACATGTACACAGTTCCAAAATATCTGTTCAATGCTCTCTCTCTCTCTCTCTCTCTCTCTCCTACAAAAGGTACATTTGTCATCACCTGTTATATTCATATGTGATAAAACAATATTTGTAGTTAATAGTCTGTGTACTAACCTTATCTGGGACCACTTTAATTTAACTTCTTTAATATGCTGAATTTGTCTAAACGTTTCTACTCAGTTTATATCTTCATGAAATTTATCGTTCCACTTTTCGCAGCATTTTGGCCTCTTTTCGTCATGAGCTAAAGTATCACAGCACACCCTGGCTCCTCTGTTTACCGAGGTTAAAAGTGTAATATATCGTGGTGTCGAGGCTGTTTCATCACAGTTAATGTGTATGCTTAAGTTGTTTGCAAAATTCTTTATTTTCTTAATAACTGATGCATAGCTGAGAAAATTTGTTCGCACGTTATATTCAGCAACAAATTCCTCTTAGCTTAAATACGTTCCGTCATTTTCACAAAAATCTGAAATGCAACACACACTGTTCCGAATCCGTTCATTTGGTCTCAGCAAGACATTTTTTAAATTAACTTTTTCGTTAAAAAACAATGGTTCTACAAGAACATCAGCAGCACTCATGGTTTAACAGTACTGGCCAATTTTCTGTGAACTTGAAACACATCCAGTCGGACGAAGGTGCTCCACAGGAACCCCTATTTACGTCGTTTTCTTTTTTCGTATTTTGGCTGGCCATGATATTCTTGGGAACATACGATATTAAAGACAGAAAAACATACATGAAAACTGGCCTGTATTGTCTAAAATTGTTTGTGCACATCACGTTTCCTTAGAGCCAAAAATGCATTTAATACATGCACCCAAATAAGATTTTATAGAAAACATAAAGGTGAATGGACCAGCAAGGCAGAAAATGATGGGAAGAGATGAGATAAACCAAGGAAGAAGGCAGAAACAAAGAGAATGACAGAAAAGAGGAAATTTCTAGCACAGAATTTCCAGAAGGTGTGGGTATAATATTTACACTGAAACTAGTGAAAGAGCCCCCGGCATCCCCACAGAGGGTGGGGGTGGAGGAAGATGAGATACCCCGCCCCACACTCACAAAACCCTGTACGACCGAAAAATAAGATAACTCGCCATTTCCTTACGAGTTACGCTAGAGAATAAATAATAGAGTACCAATGTCGTCAAATGAATCCACACATCACAATTAGACCTACAAACAACAAGACGAACACAAAGGACACGCACACACACACCACACACACACACACACACACACACACACACACACACACACACACACACACACACACACACACATCCATCTCATAATTCTTTTCAGTATGGTTGATAGGGCTGCCAAAGTCCGTCAGTGTAGCGGCCCCGGCAGAATGGCTGGGAAAATGCAGCCGTAGCCGGGCCAAAGAGGTCACCAGATTTAAATAATATACAGCTTTCTCTCTCATTGCATTATTATTATACGAGTACCTTAGTGGACACCTACGTATGGAAGCAGTTCCAAGATAAACAGAAAAAGTATGAAAAATGTGACATGAACTTTGAAATTAGCAAAACACCTATGTAGTTTCCTTCCAGCAGAATTATACAATCCTTTTTGCATAGGTTTTCAAGTATCCTCTTCACTCCTCATCTATCTTCATTTTTTGGGGAGTCTAAAATCACTTCAGCGAATAAACATTAAATCAAAGACCACCACCACATACACACACACCACCACCACCACCACCACCAACAGTAACAACAACAAATCAAATAAATAAAAAAGAAGAAAAAAAAGAAAAGAAAAAACAAATTGACTCAAATATCTGATCTTGACGATAGACGTTCGGTGCGGTAGTTTTGGAGAATATGAAGCTCGCCGCGGAATGGCTTAAAGCTAGCCAGTAGGAGTCAACACAAGTAACTAGATGTAACAATGTCAACATAAATCTGGCTTTAGGAGTCAACACAAGTAAGCTACATGTAACAATGTCCACATAAAGCTGGCTTTAGGAGTCAACACAAGTAAGCTACATGTAACAATGTCCACATAAAGCTGGCTTTAGGAGTCAACACAAGTAAGCTACATGTAACAATGTCCACATAAAGCTGGCTTTAGGAGTCAACACAAGTAAGCTACATGTAACAATGTCCACATAAAGCTGGCTTTAGGAGTCAACACAAGTAAGCTACATGTAACAATGTCCACATAAAGCTGGCTTTAGGAGTCAACACAAGTAAGCTACATGTAACAATGTCAACATAAAGCTGGCTTTAGGAGTCAACACAAGTAAGCTACATGTAACAATGTCAACATAAAGCTGGCTTTAGGAGTCAACACAAGTAAGCTACATGTAACAATGTCCACATAAAGCTGGCTTTAGGAGTCAACACAAGTAAGCTACATGTAACAATGTCCACATAAAGCTGGCTTTAGGAGTCAACACAAGTAACCTACATGTAACAATGTCCACATAAAGCTGGCTTTAGGAGTCAACACAAGTAAGCTACATGTAACAATGTCCACACGCTGATTTGAATACTCCATCTATAACGTAGGCCTTCAACTTATTATAAGATTTTTTTGTTTTATTTCATAAATCAATATTAATCTTAGGACTTGTCACAAGATGTGTGCTTATGTCTCCTGCTCCATTCTCTTTCCCGTCCCCATACCCAGTGCTTTGTCTTGCCCAATGGGGTTGCCGTGGTCTCTTTCAGTATAAATAGTATCTCCACCTTCTGGAAATTCTGTGCTAGCTATTTCCTCTTTTCTGTCACTCTCTTTGTTTCTGACTTGTTGCTTTGCTTTCTGTCATTTTAACTATCATTTTCTGCCTTACTGGTCCATTCACCTCTATGTGTTCGATAAAGTCTTACGTACTTTTTCTTAGGATTGATAATTGGGTACATTTGTGAAGTGCATTTTTGGCTCTAGGGAGGTGAGATATGCGGAAGTAATTTTAGGTAACTTATGCCTGTTTTCATATATGTTTTGGTGTCCTTAGGTATGTTTGAATTTGTAATCAGATTTGTTTTTTAAATCTCCTGTGCGATAAATTGGTCAACACCAGGAGCATGTCCTTAGATTATGTGCGAGAGTGCATTGATATGTGTACTTAATTTTCTTTTCTTTTCTTTTTTTTTTCCTGTTGAAGTTGTGTATGTTTTGAAGCGGTTATAGCCCTGATAAGGCTCTACGCAGTCGGCTGGTCTTTAAACAACAATAACAGTGCCAATAACAGTGCTTTGTCTTTTGTGTTGTTTCATTTCTCAGACTGGTTGGGTTGATTGGTTTGGTTCAGTTTTTACATCGACACCCACCTCAAGTAATATGGCTGATGGAGATAACCATCCCAGAAAAATGGGGGGAGGGGGACTTATCTAATCTTATTCTGACACCACCAGAACAACCATGATATTAAGATGGGATAGTGAGAAGGCCAGCTTTAATGTAACGCACCCCGGTATTCGAACCCATAACGATTAGCACATGAATCCGACACTCAAACCAACTCAGCTACAGGTTCAGTTGTTTGTTTTGTTTTGTTTGTTTTTACGTCGACACCCACCTCAGGTGATATGGCCGACAGGGATAACCATCCCGGGAAAGTTAATTAGTTGAGTGAGTTTTAAAGTCCTACCACTCTTAGAGTATACGAGGACTAGCGAAAAAATTGTTTAAAGAAGCCTTCAATAATTTTAAAGCATTGTGAGAAACCGATGCTTTATTCGGTTCTCTGATCCACCCTGGATGGTAATCGAATGGGTGAATGCCCGGGGAAGTGGGGCCAAAGAAATGTACAGTAATATACAAAAATTTCTTGGCAGAGTTAGACACTAGGGAAGTGGTTAGTTAGTTAGTTAGTTAGTTGAGTGAGTTTTAAAGTCCTACCACTCTTAGAGTATACGAGGAATAGCGAAAAAAATTTTTTGAAGAAGCCTTCAATAATTTTAAAGCATTGTGAGAAACCGATGCTTTATTCGGTTCTCTGATCCACCCTGGATGGTAATCGAATGGGTGAATTATGACTAGGGAAGTGTGGCCAAAGACAGTCTATTTATAACATTTTAGCTGGAGTCTAGCTCTGCCAAGAAATTTTCACATATTACTGTACACTGTTTCCACTTCGCCTAACTGTATATGAAAAGGACTTTGCCCAAGGTTGAGGAAGGCAAAGCAGTGAGGAAGAGGGTTGGGATCCAACATAAGTTTCGGAAGTACAGTGATTCAGTCTATTATTTGTTCACGTTGCTTACAGCCCAGCCGACCATTACATTCATGTAAGTGCTACCGCCACGTTAGAAATAGCTCGTAGCTTAATTAAAAAGACATCAATTAAAACCCAAGCACACGATTATCCTGTCAAACCTAAATGCTTTTAAACGTCTTTCCCATACGTCTATACATAAAATCTATTCATTTTCTACTGTCTGCTGAAGCGACCTGTACGAACTGTGTTTGATAAAAATCGATCCACAACAAAGCGTATCACAAGAGGGGAAAAATACCAACTCACTATCAAATTGTTTTCCTCCCCCTCTCCCCCCCTTAACTGCAAGCAATTTAAACTTAATTAGACATAACCTTAACAGGTCTAATTTACTTAAAAACTTAGCATCATCATCACAATGTGATATGCCTCAGAGCTTCGCACTGGTTCTCACTCTAGTTGTTCTTAGTTGTCGCCCAGAATACCTAACTTCTGCAGTGACTTTGACACCATCTAACGACTTAGACCTACATATTTTTTCCCAAACAGTTTTACCAAGAGCATTCAGTGGCTAACAGTTCAATGCAGCACAATGTTTCAATCACAGACAAACCTACATTGGTAATGCTTATCGCTATTATACATAACAACTGGGGAAACAGGTCGACATTTCGGGACTTGTGAATGACGTTTATGTCGCCGGTCACAAAATTCAGTCCAAATTTAGATAAGAAATACTATCATATTACTTTTATTTTTCAATCTGTCATTGATTAACTACCACATATCAACATGGATATGAATAAATATATGAATAAATCATAGATAAGTAATAATATAAAGCATAAGATAAATAATAGTGTATAGTGTATGACTTACCTCAACAGCGAAGAGAGCTCGAATAACGAGAGCTGACGAAATCAGAGTATATAGTAAGTGTTGTATCATGGGATAGCTCTTCCCTGCGCTTGACCTTTGACCTAGGGATTCTTTGTTGACATGCGATGACTCATTCATCATCATCGGGGGGGGGGGGGGGGGGGGTCCAGGAGATGCTCCTCCGCAAAATATTTTTGAATATAAATGCAAAATAGTGCAACCTGATGTTGTCTGGCACAAGTTTCGGCTTGTTTATGATCGTTTGTACTGAAGCAAATAATTCATACATACCAGTGTCAGATTTCAAGAAAAAATAATTTGATGAGTATTTTTCTAATGTATGCTGCAACAAACATTAAAACAACGTAGGCTGAAGATTCTTCAAGATTCTTTGCAGTTTTCTGCCTCAATTCGTGTGTCTTTGACTTGAAATGGTCTGAAAGTTTGTGGATGCTTGTTCAACTATAGTTATTTCAATTGACTGCACAGCGGCACAAAACACAGTAGGCTATGCCAGCATCTGTTATTTTTGAAAACCATGTGTTCATTTCCATGACGACAATTTTTCGTGAAATCCTCTTCTAACACTGCATATTTTTGCAGGCTTTGGCAAACGTTTTTGCAGCGGCAGACTCTGTCTTCAGAATATCGGCTCAAGACATGGTCACACACTTCACAAATTTTTTGCAATTAATTCAATAAACAGCTGATGAACAAAAAACACTATGACTGTAGCGGAAAATCATTCCGGATTTATCCCTCTTACAGAAATCTTAGTCATCTGCTACGAGAGCTCAACAGATTGAAAAACAGCTGACTAATTCGCAGAATAAAAAAAACTATCAATCCAATCCGGCTGTCTGTTAAAATCTTCAATAGTTGAAAAAAATAATTTTTAAGGAAAATGTTAGGAGGAGTACTTTTTTTTTATCAGTCTATTGTTTATCAGTTCACCCTCCTGTATTTTTCAGAATAGAAAACGGGTCCCGCTAACAGTTCACATATTCTAAAATATTATGCGACTTCGAAGTATACTTATCAACAATAGTAACTACAGTATTAACATGGCGCCAAATCGTGAAAATTTAAATCAAAGCACACACACGCACCAGATATATATATATATATATATACACACGCATGCAATCAACGAAGACAACAACATACAGGGGAAAAAAGTATGTTGTACGGGCCTGAAATGTTATCGGCCCAAATAGAGAGTTCCCACTTATAATGGTTATTTACAGGGGGAAAATATCTTGTACGGGCCTGAAATGTATCGGCCCAAATAGAGTGTTTCCACTTACAATGGTTATTTACAGGGGAAAAATATCTTGTACGGGCCTGAAATGTATCGGCCCAAATAGAGTGTTCCCACTTACAATGGTTATTTACAGGGGAAAAATATCTTGTACGGGCCTGAAATGTATCGGCCCAAATAGAGTGTTTCCACTTACAATGGTTATTTACAGGGGAAATATATCTTGTACGGGCCTAAAATGTATCGGCCCAAATAGAGTGTTCCCACTTATCTACAGGGTGAAAAAAGTATGTTGTACAGGTCTTAATGTATTGGCCCAAATAGAGTGTTCTCACTTATAATGATTATTTACAGGGGGGAAAATACGTTGTACGGGCCTTAAATGTATTGGCCCAAATAGTGTTCCCACTTATATACAGGGAAAAAACATGTTGTACTGATCTTAAATGTATGGGCCCTAATAGAATGTTTCCACTTACAATGGTTATTTACAGCGGGGAAAAAAGTATGTTGTACGAACCTTAAATGTTACCGGCCCAAATAGAGTGTTCTGCGAGCCCCATACAGTAGCTTATTGGTTTGGGCGTCGTATTCACAGATTAATGGTTGTGGGTTCGAATCAAGGGGTGTGCTACACGAAAAACTGGCCTTCTCATTGTCCCATCTTAACATCGTTGTTGTTCTGATGGTGTCAGTATAGAATTAGATAGGCCCCTTTCCCCACTTCCCTGGGATGGTTATCCCCGTCGGCCATATCACCTGAGGTGGGTGTCGACGTAAAAACTGAACGAAATCAATCAATCAATCAAAAACGAGTGTTCCCACTTCATGAAATATGAAACAAACACCGGTCCATAGTATTCTACATTTTTTTTTAAAAAGAAATGGATATATTTTTTCGTAGCAGCACTTTTCCATTCATGATTTTTTTACATTCTGAATGTTCTCATCCGCATGGAAGTTTGAGACCACATAGCTACATATGTGTTCGTATGTTACGAATATTCATTACAGGAAGAGCATTCAGGCACTGGCAAGTGTGTATACGCTGACCTACAGGCCACTTTTACCCACCAGATCGAGGTGTCTAGAAGATTCCAGGCCAGCAGCCAGTGAAAGACACAACGTTTAGCCGCCTGTCCATTTTGACTACCGTGTTCATCATGAAGAAAGTAGGAATGTTCTGTTCTGTAGATTTTAAAGTCCTACCACTCTGAGAGTATATGAGGACTAGCAAGAAAATTGCTCAAAGAAGCCTTTAAAAATTTTAGTAGCATTGTGAGATACCGATGCTTTATTCGGTTCTCCTTCGTGTATGTCATGCTTTCTTTTATTGTTGTTTAAAGCCCAGCCGTCAGCCATATCATCTGAGGTGGGTACCGACGTAAAAACTGATCCAAATCAATCAAAAACTGCCGCATGGTGTTGGTGATCATGGCCCTCCATACGAATCTTAACTACAACTACAGCATACTGAAAACATCAAACACTCACTGTAATTGAAACATAAAAATTGAAATTGAAACTGAAACTGAAACTGAAACAAATATAATAAGACACAAAATTATCATTTGCTTTGCAACACATGGCACACTGACAGTAATTCGAACATAATAAGAGACAACAATATCACTTACTTCGCAAAACAGCGGCACCAGGACTGGCAGACAAACCCGGTCTGTAACGATGTAAGGAAGGATGTCACAACCTGTCTGCTACTGAACTGAGCCAGTTGGTCTGCAATACTGTGATGAAGCCAACTTCACAACCTGTCTTCTTCTTCTAAGTCAGTTGGTCTGCAATATTGTGATGAAACCAACTTCACAGTCTGTCTTCTTCTAGATCGAGGATCTAAGTCAGTTGATCTGGCAACACTGTGATGAATCGAACTTCTCGATCTGTCTTCTTCGAAGTCAAATTGTCAAAGTGATGGCAGAAGACAGACGTTAGTATAAAGTGTCTAAGTTGACTCTAGCCACGTCAGGGGAGGGGGGAGGCTAAGCATCGCCAACCGTCGTGATTGGCTTGTGTTTGCATTGGAGGGTGGAGCTTATTCCTGGACATCTAATCAACTTTGACTCTGAAGTGACTACGAAATATCGCCTGATTAGCAGGTGAAGGATGGTGGGGGTGGGGGTGGGAGTGGGGGTGGGGAGGAGGGGTGCTACCTCCCGGTCGTAATTCGATCCTTTTACACACACACATGAACAAATATACACGCGCACACACACAACACACATTTCGCGCACGCACGCACACAAACTCACAGGCACACACACACACACACACATAGATCCATCCCCCCCCACACACATACATATCACAACAACACACACACACACACACACACACACAAACACACACACATTTACACACACACACTGAAGTGACTACGAACTATCGCCCAATTAGCAGGTGAAGGATGGTGAAGGTGGGAGTGGGGAGGAGGTGTGCTACCTCCCGGTCGTAATTCGATCCTTTTACACATACACACACACACACACGAACAAATATACATGCGCGCACACACACACACATTCGCGCACACACGCACACAAACTCACAGACACACACACACACAGATCCATCCCCCCCCACACACACATACCCATCCACACACACACACACACACACACACACACACACACACACACACACACACACACACACACACACACACACACACACGCACGCACTCACATTCTCGCACGTGCACACAATCCCACACACACACTTATACACGCACACATACACACACACATACACGCATACACGTACAGACACTCGTCAGTCAGACAGGCTTGGAGTTGGACTGCCTTGTAAAACGAGAATTGAAACAGATATAAAGCATGAAACCACAGGAGGAGGAAGAGGAGGAGGAGGAGAAGAAGAAGAAGGAGAGAAGAAGAAGAAGAAGAAGAAGAAGAAGAAGAAGAAGAAGAAGAA
>JAPXFY010003336.1:10000-15000 GCA_030674185.1 Monoplex corrugatus
CACACACACAATCACACACACACACACACTCAAAAACACACACACACACTCAAACACACACACACATTTTTGACACACACATTCAAGATGGCGGAGACTCCTGACGGATAAAAATTTCGGCAGTCAGAGATAACAGGAAATAGTCTAAAATGACCAGAACAAGACGGGGGCGCCTTGCTGAACAGAGGCAAGAAGCTGCGTCTGCGGAAAAGACTGATTACGAGAGGCCGTCGACCAGCGACAAGCGAGACAGGATCGAAAAGGCAGAGACTGTCCCTTCAAATGGCGCTTCGACCGCGGTTACCACGGGCACGCAGAGCGGGACAACTTCCATCACATCTATACCAAGCTCTGCGGAACTCGTGAGTACGATCGTTGAACTAAAAAACATCGTACTGGATCTGCGCAACCAGGTCAGTACCTTAGAAAGGACTGTGCTTGCGCAGATCGAGGCCCGGTCGACAGCAACCGCCACCATCAAACCGACCAGGAACAGTCATACACAGACAGATAATTCCACAACAACTCCCACGTACGCAGACGTTCTAAAACAAAAGCACACACGCAGGCAGGACGTCCAACAGGCACAACGATCAAACACAACAAAAACTAGCAGCAATACTCGAGCGAAAACAGAG
Organism: Monoplex corrugatus; assembly: GCA_030674185.1. Lineage (NCBI taxonomy): Eukaryota > Metazoa > Mollusca > Gastropoda > Littorinimorpha > Ranellidae > Monoplex > Monoplex corrugatus. Next base: position 10,639 of record JAPXFY010003336.1, read on the forward strand.
CTTGAAAAGAAAAACCAAAGACGGGAAAGAACACCATGACATCAAAAAAGCTAAAGACGTCACATCACAGCTCAAGGACGCAACGTCACACACCAAAAAGATTTCAGAACAACGTAAAACAAACCACGACCTTCCCTATGTTCTGACTATCCATGATTCGGTGTTGAAAGGTGTCAACTCGAGACGACTGGGACGATCTTATGGTTTTGAAGGAGACTCAAGTACTGTGAATAACATTCATGACATACAAAAATCTTTAGACAAGTCACTTTCCAACTTTGACAATCCTGCAGACTGTATTGTTTTACACTGTGGTGTCCACGAACTGAATAGCAAAGATCTCAAAGCAACAACACAAAATTTAGCTTCTTCCATCAAACATATAACACAAAAATATCCAAACACAAAGATAGTCATCAGCAAGGTCGCCCCTGTACGACATTCACGTATGGAAGTTCGGCGGAATTTGTTTAACGCCTTTTTATCTGCTGAACTTGTTAACATAAAAAATCTATCATTTGTCTCCCATGATAACCTTCGAACTAACCAGCAGTTTCTACAGGACAATATTCACCCCACCGCCAGAGGAAGCAGCGTGATAGCGGGGAACCTGGGAAGACACATTCGGGATCTATTTTGGGAGACGCCTAGAAGACCAGGAGGATCACGACCTTCACGGCCACACGCCTCTAGATTCTCCCGAGGACCGTTCCCCTATTTTGACAGCTATGAACCGTGGTGGCTGTCATACAACATGTTTTGAATGAATAGTAGTAGATCTACAGTGACCAACGTTTCATGTCACAGGACTTTTTCCTCGTCATCTCTGACAGTTCTCTTGGTGAAAGTGTATAAACGCTAGGAATTAGTCAGTCAGGACTCAGACTATAATCTCTGTACATTTGAAGGCGTGTATACTATTATTTAATTTATTTATAATTTATTTCTGTTCTAGATCAAAAGTCTTATCTTGATTAGTAGGACTTCTTTTCTCCATAGTTTTTACTCATTTTTTGTTTCTACCTTTACTTTGTAGTAAAAGTAATCATTCCCCCCCCCCCCCTCCCCATTTTCCTCGTACACAGAAAACCAAATATACGTGATTTTCAAACAAATCACCGTTAATTGAAAATAAGGGATTAGCCGACTATGAAAATCAATTTTTTACAGTGGAATTGTAGGTCTATTTCCACCAATTCAGCATACCTGGAACATTTCCTTGCCTCAAATCAGTGTGAAGTCTTGATTCTGCAGTCGCTTAATGTTATACCAACCAAACTTCCCAATTTCCAAAATTACTATTATCCACCAGTGTATGCCTATGGGAATCCCGGGAAGAAAGTAGCCACTGCGATATACATACTTAAAGAGTTACAATATCACATATTTACTTCCCCAGTTTTAACGTCAACTGAAGACTTACACGCTTGTGCCGCTACAGTACAATTCAGTAATTCTTTTATCCTGAACGTTTTGTCAGTCTACCTGCCAACAGGTCCAAATGACCACAACACAGAATGGTTGCGCACGATTCCGGATCTGCTGCACGGTAAATGGCTAATAGGTGGAGACTTTAATTCCCACTCCCCGTTTTGGGAAAAAGATTGCTGTACTGTGACAAGCAATCGTTTAGTAGAAAATATAGTTGACAGTTCGCTTTACCTTTTGAATGATGGGAGTGTCACTAGAATTCCTGATATTTCCAAACATCGGGCAACAGCCATCGATCTGTCTTTAATCTCACCAGAATTAGTACCCTGCTGTACCTGGGACACTCACAGAGATACTTTAGGAAGTGATCACTTACCTATCCTCATAACACTAACTAACGAAAACATCAGGATGAAAGACAGCATTCCTGATATTATACCAAAATATAATTATACACGCGCTGATTGGTCCTTGTTTCAGACTGTTCTTTCTAATCGAGATTTCACACATTATGAAAGTGAAAATGTAGACGTTATGTTTTCTAAATTCCAGGAGTCAGTTCTAGCTGCTGCAGACCTTTCCATCCCGAAACTCAAAACTTTTAAGTCTAATAACCGTTTGGGTAATGTTTGGTGGACGGAGGTATGTGAGCAAGCAGTTCAGTATAAAAAAGAGAAATACAAAATCTACATCAAAAGCAGGAAACCTGAAGATCATATGGAAATGAAAAAAGCTAACACCCAGTGTAATAAAATCATCGCTGAAGCAAAGAAAAATTACTGGGCATCATACTGCACAAAAGAAATTTCAGATTTCAAGGATTTCCATAAAGTATGGACAAAAATGAATCAAATGAAAAATGGAGCCAACTTACCTAGGTGTCCAATAATGATTGATACAAGTCACAAATTTCTTTCCGACATGGACAAAGCTGAAACTTTTGTGGAACTTTTTGCCCAAAATAGTAAAGTAGATGGTTTGACTCCTACCTGCAAACACTACAGGGAAATGGCAGCTAACAACCCTATATACACTGATCCAATACCTCAAAATGATCTCTGGTTTAATTCTCCAATCACCTTAGAAGAGTTAAAAAACACTATCTTGTCTCTGCGCAACAAAAGGAGTTCGGTAGGTGTTGATGCAGTTTCAACTGAAATGATTAAACATCTTCCAGAAAACTATATTATTTTTTTACACAAAATTTTTCAGAAATGCTGGGCTGGTGGAACTATACCACAATTATGGCAAACGTCTGTTGTTATACCAGTATTAAAAGCAGGAAAGCCTAAAAACAATAAAAACAGTTACAGACCTATTGCTTTAACGTCCCATACGAGCAAACTATTGGAAAAATTGGTATTAAACAGACTTGTACATTACTGTGATAAAAATAACGTTATTCCAGTAAATCAGGCTGGTTTTAGAAAAAGGGAGATCTACAGTTGAGCACCTGGTTAAACTTACCACTCACATCAAGAAAGAGTTTGCCCGCAGAAAAAGTCTTTTAGCTACATTTTTTGATGTGAAAAAAGCTTACGATCAAGTTTGGCATACGCGTTTATTGTACAAGCTGAAATCTATTGGTTTATCTGGCAATATGTATGATTACATTAAGTCTTTTTTAGCCAATAGAACTATTCAGGCAAGAGTGGGAACTAGTTATTCTACTTCACGACATCTTGATATGGGAATTCCACAAGGTTCAGTGATAGCACCGCTTTTATTTAATATCCTTATACAGGATCTTCCTAAAGCACTCTCAAATCGTGTTGTTTTGGCACAGTATGCTGATGATATATGTATTTGGATGAATATTACTTTAAAAAAGACAACTCCACAGAGAGCACAGAATTACATTAGGAAATTGTATCAATCTGATCTTGATAATCTTGGAAACTATATGTTAGAAAATGGTCTGTCGTTGTCAGCGGAAAAAACTAACATGATGCTATTTAATTCTGGTGGTACTTTAAGTAACTTGCCTACTTTCAGATTGCTTGGTGAAGTGTTACATTACAAACAGGTTGTAAAATTTCTGGGAGTCTTTATGACATCGAAATTAAACTGGAATGTCCATTTTGATTATATTTCAACAAAAGCAAGAAAAGCCCTAAATTTTCTAAAGATAATAAGCCGATTACCTTGGGGAATGGATACGAACATACTAATTCATCTGTCAACAGCACTTGTACGATCTAAATTATCCTATGCGCAAGAAGTGTTTTTCAGTGCACCAAAATATTTATTAAAGAAGATACAAAGCTTAGACTGCAAAAGTATTAAAATTGCTCTAGGTGTCCCTACTCATGCCTCTAATCTGGAAACGTACAAAGTTGCTGGAATTCTGCCTCTGAACAACTATCGTGAGCTAGCGACAGCAAAATTTGCAGTTAGAACTACTTCACAAACGGACAATTTTGTGAGTAAGGAAATTAAAATCAGGTCTGATGTTGACTTTCCAAAGCGAGCAAAAAGCATTTCATCACAAATGACTGTTTCAACTTACATATCTGACTTGGTCAAACAGTCTAACATAAATATGGATGAAATAGCTGAGACACCATCAACAACGCCTATCCCTACATGTGAAATGCAAAAAGCCTCTTTTGATATTGATTATACAGACGCTAAGAAATCTGAAAACGTCAACATTTCGATATCCACAGCAAGAGAACACATCGATGAAAAATACCGTACCCACCTTCACATTTTTACCGATGGATCAGTCTTAGAAAATAAATGTGCTGGAGCAGCATTTTATGTTCCAAAATTTAAGATAAAAAAGTCATTTTTCGTTGGGGCAAACTTATCGATCTTTACAGCGGAATTAGTCGCTATTAATCAAGCATTGTATTATCTAGTAAATCTTAAACCCATGTCTTTCAAAGTAGTTCTCTTTGTTGACTCAAAATCTGTATTATATGCCTT
>JAPXFY010003337.1:0-22207 GCA_030674185.1 Monoplex corrugatus
AAGCGTCTATTGCTTAATCATCTGTGACAATCGTGGTATCGCCATCCTCTACAACGACTCACTCCATTCCCGCCTATCTTTCTCGCAGTCTCTGCCTTTCTCCCATCCTTCTTTTGAGCACGTTGAAGTATCCTTCCAATCCACCCCTCACCCCATCACCTTCTCCTGTGTCTATCGACCTCCACCTAGCTCTGCCAATAAGCTCACCACATCCATGTTTCTCTCTGACTTTGACCAACTACTTGACTACTACTGCCTCTTACCTGGAAATCTCATCATTCTAGGTGACATCAATGTCCACTACGACAACACTCACCGTTATGACACAAGACATATCATCAACTCTCTGTCCAATCACAATATGACACAACATATTTCTGAACCAACCCATTAAAAAGGTCACATTCTTGACTGGATCATTTCTCGTGATCACCACAATTCAGCTACTGACAACTGCCTAGTTCTTTCTACCCATCTAACTTCAGCCCTTCCATCTGACCACTCTGCAATTCTCTGTTCTCTTGACATTTCTCCTCCTTCCCGTACCACGCGCACAGTGACTCGACGCAATCTCAAATCTATTGACCTCTCCACATTTTCATCTGATGCCTCCTGCCTCCTTTCTGAAAAGTCACACAACATTGCCGATGAATTCTATACTACTCTCCACAATCTTCTGGACACTCATGCTCCAGCCACAACTCGTCTTTTACCTGACCGCCCCCCTACCCCCTGGCTCACTCATGAGATTGCCTGTGCAAAACGTGCCCGCCGCAGATCAGAGCGCCGCTGTCGCAAATCCAAACTCACTGTACATAGGCAAATTTTCCAAGCCTCTAAAACAAAAGTATCCACCCTCATTGCATCTGCAAAAACAAGCTATTTCCAAACCAAAATCCTGAATGCTTCTTCTTCAAGAGAACTCTTTACAACCATGAATCATCTCCTTGGCACACGAAAAGATTTACCTCTCCTAACAAAACACACAAATGAAGAACTCCCATCTGTATTCTCCAAGTATTACACCACCAAAATACAAACTCTTCGTGACAGGCTTGACAGGACACCCTGTCAACCATGCCCACCTGACCCTTCCTTCTCTGGCACACCTCTTACTACTTTTACCCCAGTCTCACAAGAAGAAATTCTCAACACAATCAGATCCATGTCGTTCAAAACCTGCGAACTGGATCCTCTTCCAGGTTCTCTCTACACTGACTGTCTCCCTACTCTCCTCCCATTCATCACTGACATCATCAACACTTCTCTTCAATCTGGAACTGTCCCAGATTCTTTCAAGTCTGCTATTGTTCACCCTCTCCTCAAGAAATACAATTTAAACCCAAATGAACTGAAAAATTACCGCCTATCTCTAATCTCTCTTTCTTGTCAAAACTCATCGAACAAGATGTCCTCAACCAGCTGAACTCTCACCTATCTGCCAACAATCTTCTCAATCCTTTCCAGTCAGCCTACTGCCAGTGCCATAGCACTGAAACTGCCCTACTACACATTCTCAACAATCTCCTCCTTGCAACTGATACTGGCAAAGTCTCTCTCCTCACACTCTTTGATCTGTCTGCAGCCTTTGATACCATTGATCATGGTATTCTCCTTTCTAGACTTCATCATACTTTTGGCATCTCTGACATTGCTCTCTCCTTTTTCACTTCATATCTGTCAAACAGAAAACAAACTGTTCTCATTAATGGCACTTACTCTCAACCTGCATGCCTGACCAGTGGTGTTCCACAAGGATCTGTCCTTGGCCCTGTTCTTTTCACTCTTTACACCTCCCCCCTGTCCACCATCATCAACTCCCACTCTATAAAACACCACTTCTATGCTGATGACACCCAACTTCTAGACAGTGACACACCAGACAATATACAACGCCTCTTGACTTGCACCACTGAGTGTTACTCGGACATTAAGAACTGGATGACGTTCAACAAACTTCAGCTTAATGACGACAAGACAGAAGCTATCCTCATTGGCACCCGTCAGAAACTTTCTCAGCTGCCTCCTCTTTCTCTCCCATTATGTAACACATCAGTCCCAATTTCTGATTCAGCTAAAAACCTTGGTGTCTGCATTGACTCTACCCTCTCCATGAACAACTTTGTTTCTCAAACTGCCAGATCTTGCTACTATCACCTCCATCGTATAAGCTTGATCAGGAAGTATCTCTCTGTGGAAACAACTGCAAAACTCGTTCTCTCCTTCATAATGTCTCGCATTGACTATTGCAATTTACTCCTGTCTGGTCTTCCTGCCTCCACCATTCACATCCTACAGCGCATTCAAAACAATGCTGCACGCCTTGTACTCAAAAAGAAAAAGGCTGACTACATATCTCCTCTCCTGGCACAACTTCACTGGCTCCCTGTATCAAAGCGCATACAGTACAAACTAGACACCATGTGCTACAAAAGCCTCAATAACGCAGCCCCCGATTACCTGTCAAGCCTACTTGAGATCTATGTTCCCTCACGTACCCTCCGCTCTGCCTCCGATCCTCTGACTTTTCGCTTTCCACGCACCAAGCTCAATACCTATGGTCCACGAGCCTTCTCTGTTTCTGGTCCACTTTCCTGGAACAAACTTCCTCTCTCAGTCCGTCAGCAACATACTTTTGTCTCCTTCAAGTCCGCTCTCAAAACTCACCTTTTCTCCTCTGCATAAAATCCTGACCTCACTCATCCCCCCTCTGTAGTCTGTCTCCACTCGGAGGGGAATCACATTGTAATATATATTTGTATATAATATGCTCTCTATAATTTTCCATTGCTTTTATTCTTTTTCCCCATTTATAGCCATGTGTGCGTGTGTGTGTGCGTGTGTGTGTGCGTGTGTGTGCGCGCGTGCGTAAGTGTATGTTCAGCGCTTAGATTTGATTTTTATCGAGATTTTGCGCTATATAAATATTGTAATTATTATTATTATTATTATTATTATTATTCATGATTCTTGTGGGTGTTTTGCTTCATGCGTGGAAAGCGTCAGTGCTTTTTGTTTGTTGTGTTACTCTGCCCATCTTTTGTTGTAATGTGTGGACCTGTGGTGTGGACTGTCACTCTTCCCGTTGTATTTCCCAGGGTGGGGTGTCAAGGGAGGAGGCAAGAGGTTCAACCTGTCCTGGGAGTCTTGCTTACTGTTCTCTTTGCAGTACTCATGTCTCTTTAGCAAAACTGGATCTCTTAAACCCGTCAGTGCACAGCTTCTGAAGTCTGGCACTCTATGAGTGATTCTGAGTGCACTTGTATTTTGTAGCCTGCACCATTACTTTCTGTTTCTTCTTTTACGCTCTGGAGGAATGCCAGTCACCTGTTCCATATTTGCCATTGACGTGGATTTCATAGCAACTGTGATGAACCTCAGCGCGTGGTTCTGAACACAAAACATTAAAAAGTACCTTGTTTGTAAAAGATCCTTCGGAGTATAAAAATACGACGCTTCGAGCCCAGGCCATTTGTCAAATGAAAGAGAAAAGTCAGAACAACAAAAGGCCTGGGCTCGTAACGTCGTGTTTTTAAACTCAAAAGGATCTTTTGCAAACAAGGTACTTTGTATTGTTTTGTGTTTTACCCTCAAGATCCAGCGGTCATACTTATATATATTATATATAATACATACACAGTGTGTGTGCGTGCGTGCGTGTGTGTGAATGTGCGTGTGTGTGTGTGTGTGTGTGTGTGTGTGTGTGTGTGTGTGTGTGTGTGTGTGTGTGTGTGGTGTGTGTGTTGTGTGTGTGTGTATCATCTATCTTGTCGAATATACATATATCCTATACTTAGTCATATCTATTTACCTATCTACACTACTGGATGCCTGGATACGTTCCTGTACAGGTGTCACTCCCACAGTACTTCAGCTTGTGTTGTAAGAATGACGCATGTGCACTTGTTTGTTACGCTTACAACTTTTACTGTAGGAATGAACATGTGTACTATAGGAATAACGCCTGTACACCTGTTGTTACACCAACAACTTGCACTGCAGTTTGTAACACCAACAACTTGTATTGTGTAGGAATGGCGTCTGTACTCCTGTTTATAACACCAAGAGCTTGTACTGTAGTTTGTAGCACCAACAACGGGAATACTGCGGGAATGACACCTATACACCTATTTGTAACACCAACAACTTGTACTGTAGGAATGACACCTTTACACCTGCTGTAACACGAACACCTTGTACTGTAGGATTGACACCTATACACCTTTTTATAACACTAACAATTTGTATTGAAGGAATTACGCCTGAACACCTGTTTGTAACATTAAGTTCTTGTACTGTAAGAATGAGTCTGTGCACCTGTTTGTAACACAAACATCTTGTACTGAAGAAATGACACATGAACACCTGTTTGTAACACCAACAACTTGTACTGTAGGAATGACGTCTGTACACCTGTTTGGAACACCAACAACTTGTACTGTAGGAATGACTTCTGTACACCTGTTTGTAACACCAACAGCTTGTACTGTAGAATGACACCTGTACACCTGTTTGTAACACCAACAACTTGTACTGTAGGAATGACTTCTGTACACCTGCTTGTAACACCAACAGCTTGTACTGTAGAATGACACCTGTACACCTGTTTGTAACACCAACAACATGTACTGTAAAAATGACACCTGTACACCTGTTTATAACACCAACAACTTGTACTGTAAAAATGACACCTGTACACCTGTTTGTAACACCAACAACTTGTACTGTAGAATGACACCTGTACACCTGTTTGTAACACCAACAACTTGTACTGTAGGAATGACGTCTGTACACCTGTTTGTAACACCAACAACTTGTACTGTAGGAATGACGTCTGTACACCTGTTTGTAACACCAACAACTTGTACTGTAGAATGACACCTGTACACTTGTTTATAACACCAATCCTAGTTTTTTTCTTCAAGAGGTTTGACGTCATTGATGCGATCAGACAGCTTCGATGGGTTATACATGTTTCCATTGGTGTCGTCTGACGTCATTGATGCGATCAGACAACTTAAATGGGTTATACCTGTTTGATGGTTTATTTGGATTATGCCAGTTTGATGGTTTATTTGGATTATGCCAGTTTGATGGTTTATTTGGATTATACCAGTTTGATGGTTTATTTGAATTATACCAGTTTGATGGTTTATTTGAATTATACCAGTTTGATGGTTTATTTGAATATGCCAGTTTGATGGTTTATTTGAATTATACCAATTTGATGGTTTATTTGAATTATACCAGTTTGATGGTTTATTTGAATTATACAAGTTTGATGGTTTATTTGAATTATACAAGTTTGATGGTTTATTTGAATTATACCAGTTTGATGGTTTATTTGGATTATGCCAGTTTGATGGTTTATTTGGATTATGCCAGTTTGATGGTTTATTTGGATTATGCCAGTTTGATGGTTTATTTGGATTATGCCAGTTTGATGGTTTATTTGGATTATGCCAGTTTGAAGGTTTATTTGGATTATACCACTTTGATGGTTTATTTGGAACTTTAACAGCTTAAATGGGTTATACCTGTTTGATGATTTATTTGGATTATACCAGTTTGATGGTTTATTTGGAACTTTAACAGCTTAAATGGGCAAATCCAAACTCACTGTACATAGGCAACTTTTCCAAGCCTCTAAAACAAAAGTATCCACCCTCATTGCATCTGCAAAAACAAGCTATTTCCAAACCAAAATCCTGAATGCCTCCTCTTCAAAAGAACTCTTTACAACCATGAATCATTTCCTTGGCACACGAAAAGATTTACCTCTCCTAACAAAACACACAAATGAAGAACTCTCATCTGTATTCTCCAAGTATTTCACCACCAAAATACAAACTCTTCGTGACAGGCTTGACAGGACACCCTGTCAACCATGCCCACCTGACCCTTTCTTCTCTGGCACACATCTTACTACTTTTACCCCAGTCTCACAAGAAGAAATTCTCAACACAATCAGATCCATGTCGTTCAAAACCTGCGAACTGGATCCTCTTCCAGGTTCTCTCTACTCCGACTGTCTCCCTACTCTCCTCCCATTCATCACTGACATCATCAACACTTCTCTTCAAACTGGAACTGTCCCAGATTCTTTCAAGTCTGCTATTGTTCACCCTCTCCTCAAGAAATACAATTTAGACCCAAATGAACTGAACAATTACCGGCCTATCTCAAATCTCTCTTTCTTGTCAAAACTCATTGAAAAAGTTGTCCTCAACCAGCTGTACTCTCACCTGTCTACCAACAATCTCCTCAATCCTTTCCAGTCAGCCTACCACCAGTGCCATAGCACTGAAACTGCCCTACTACACATTCTCAACAATCTCCTCCTTGCAACTGATACTGGCAAAGTCTCTCTCCTCACACTCTTTGATCTGTCTGCAGCCTTTGATACCATTGATCATGGTATTCTCCTTTCTAGACTTCATCATACTTTTGGCATCTCTGACATTGCTCTCTCCTTGTTCACTTCATATCTATCAAACAGAAAACAAACTGTTCTCATCAATGGCACTTACTCTCAACCTGCATACCTGACCTGTGGTGTTCCACAAGGATCTGTCCTTGGCCCTGTTCTTTTCACTCTTTACACCTCCCCCCTGTCCACCATCATCAACTCCCACTCTATAAAACACCACTTCTATGCTGATGACACCCAACTTCAAGACAGTGACTCACCTGACAATATACAACGCCTCTTGACTGGCACCACTGAGTGTTACTCGGACATTAAGAACTGGATGACATACAATAAACTTCAGCTTAACGACGACAAGACAGAAGCTATCCTCATTGGCACCCGTCAGAAACTTTCTCAGCTGCCTCCTCTTTCTCTCCCATTATGTAACACATCAGTCCCAATTTCTGATTCAGCTAAAAACCTTGGTGTCTGCATTGACTCTACCCTCTCAATGAACAACTTTGTTTCTCAAACTGCCAGATCTTGCTACTATCACCTCCATCGTATAAGCCTGATCAGGAAGTATTTCTCTGTCGAAACAACTGCAAAACTCGTTCTCTCCTTCATAATGTCTCGCATTGACTATTGCAATTCACTCATGTCTGGTCTTCCTGCCTCCACCATTCACATCCTACAGCGCAATCAAAACAATGCTGCAGCCTTGTACTCAAAAAGAAAAAAGCTGACCACATATCTCCTCTCCTGGCACAACTTCACTGGCTCCCTGTATCAAAGCGCATACAGTACAAACTAGACACCATGTGCTACAAAAGCCTCAATAACACAGGCCCCGATTACCCGTCAAGCCTACTTGAGATGCAAGGTATTTGTAAGAATGTTTGCGATCAGTATAAAAGGAACACAACTGCACAGCGTCATGTTATTGACTGCAAAGCAATAAATCAAGTGACTTGTCAGTGAAGAAAATATTCTTGTTGCTGCTCGTGCTATAACTGTACCTCGACATAAATCATTGGTGTAATGTCCTATTCACCGTAACACTATGTTTGTCAGTCTGTTGGTCATTGTAACCAACACTTCATGACACAAATCATAAATGTTCACTGTTCTATTTGAAACATTTTATCGTGATTTATGGCATGATTCCAACTTGAAGAAAAGACTTCTATTTTCAAAGACAAGGAGAGATGGGTGAGGAGATAGTGTGTATAGCATATGCTTTCTTAAAATAAATCATATTCACTTGTGAAAGAGAAAATATGAATGTATTTGCGTTTTTGTTTGTTTCTTTTCTCTCTCTCTCTCTCTCTCTCTCTCTCTCTCTCTCTCTCTCTCTCTCTCTCTCTCTCTCTCTCTGCACGAGTAGAAGCCATTCTTGTATAAATAATGTCAGAGAGCTTCTTTCAGTTGATAACAAACCTCCTAACGAAAAAGATAAACAGAATTAAGCAGAGTATATGTTTTACTTTCATAATATGGGCTTGTATGCACGTGACTCTAGAAAGTCTGAATATTCCACAAAGAGCGCGTTAGGCCTATGTTTATAATCGGAGAACATCATGCAATATGTTCTTTTCTTCAATGTTTACCTGTTTACTGCCAGACTATTCCAGGACGAAGTCTGCATCACCCTCTCTTTATGAATATGCCGACTCATTGATAACAAAACGCAACAAAGTAAGAAAGACAAACAGAACATGAACAGATACATTCTAAATCAAATTATGATGGGTTGGCTTACCAAGTTATGACAGTGTTAAGTTACTTCAAGAGGTGAATTTAAAGCATCATATCTGAAGAAAGTGACAAGAATGTAGGGCATTGCCATAACTGGTGAAATATATCTAAGTTGTAGGCCAACAGCAACAACAACAACAGAAAATTAAGTGTTAAGTTTTTCCCATTTCACAACGTGTTAGACCTATGTTTGACAAAAAAATCAACATATTGACGCCAGTTTTCTAAGTGTGCATTCCCCAAACTTTCTGCCCAAGACCACATTCTCTGATTAAATTGAATTGCTACAGACTGTGGCTAAGACAAGGTGACCATTCCAGAGAAGATATGACTGGAGAATATCAGTTTTATGGCGATCCAGTGTCAACGTCTCTGAGCTCATGTTTCTCTGAACATCTTGCACACGTTCACAACACAGCGTACACAGCACACCCCAACATCCATCGTTGAGCAGTACAAGGTAAGAAACATCAGGCTTCTGAGCATGTTTGAGCACTCAGGAGACAAAGTTGTGAGCTCAAAGGTCAAGTTATACAGGAAAAAATGGACATAATGATACAGGAGATTAAGAAAAAAAAGGGATGCCAGAAGAATCCAGAAGGCAGTCTAGCAAGGCCAACAGGGGCAGTGGACAACGTGAAATAAATCACTCCAGACAAATCTAAGCTTCATCCTCAAATCTGTATATGGCCTCCTGCCCTTGAATGCAAGTCTGATGGAACAAGGGAAGTCGTTTGACCCTGCATGGACACTGTGTCAGGGCAAGAGAACAGTGGAACATGTCCTGATAGTAACACTAACCGTGGAAGGTAACACTAGAAGCACAATCAACTGTTAAAGATATCACCACCAGAATCTACAACAAATTTTTTACTTGGCAGGAGGCAGAAAACTGTGGCCTGGAAAAGCTGTGACATCTGGAGCATGTATGTGGGGTCTATTGAATAGTGCAGATAATGGAGAGTGCATAGCAAATCTTCTAGAACGAAAAAAACAAAAACAAAAACACAAAGCGTCATCAAAAACAAAATAATTCTCAGTAAGATTTGCATGATACGAGATATAGTGATTCAGTCCCATTCGTTCTTCTTTCTCCTGCTTGTCATTGCCATCACACCTGGAGACCAGCTCCCGAGATAAAGTTGATTGTCATCTGCAAAACATCCACAGACACACACAGTTTTAATGGCTACCTGACTGAACCTGTCCCTCAGTGAAAAAAAAGCTACTTACTGCGTAGCTTTCATCGGTGATCCAGCTGACTTCTTCAGCGCAACTGCTGGGTTGAGAACTGACTTCAGTGAGCACCGCCGTGAGCGAACTCACGACAGTGCGACTGAATAAGTGAGGAGTACACTGATGGCAGGTTGTGTTGGCCCCGGTCATGGTTGAGGGTGGGGTTCCTTGCGGTGATGTAAACTGCCTCCTTTACTCCCCTCTGGAACCATCTTGCTTCTTTGTCGAGAACAGTTTTCCCCTAAGTAGGTTTGTGGTTCTCCTGTCGTACGTGGTTGTCTTGCCCTGCTTCTCCGTAAGAATACACTGGAGTAGGCACAGCTCTCATCTTTTACTTAAAGGATGTTTGTTCAGCATGTTTTGCCTGGTTCTCAGATGGCAGACAATCATTTGTTCTGGTCTTTACATATGACGGTAACTGTCGTGTGTCTAAGGCATCCTAAAGAAAGACTTGATAATGGTATTTATCTCTGAGGAAGACTTCATTCCCATCTTGTTTATCTTTTGCCCATAGCTTTGCCATTTTGTCTGTGTTTTCGCTGTTTTAGTTGTTGTTGTTGTTGGGTTGTTTTTTGTTTGTTTTTTGCCTTTGGACTCCACAGTGTATGAGGGTCTATTGCAGCATTGTCCTGAGAAACATGGCTTTGGGTAGTGCTTTTTCCAGTTGTGACTGTATGTTGTTGGTGAAAGTCTGCAGCAAAGACAGACTCTGCTGCTGCTGATGTTTGCTGCATCAAACAGTGCTCTCACATCAGTCTTGTAGTTAGTGATGTGGATGCGTGTGTATATGACAAGAAATATGACTTACGCACTTACTTACTTACGTACCCACTTGCCTACATACCTATCTATTTCCTCTTTTCTATCTATTTCCTCTTTTCTTTCCACGGAAGTGAACGACAAACTGGCAGGGCTATGATTAAGAAAATATTGTCTTCACCTACTTGACAGACAGCTGAGGCTTTGTGCATTGACTTGGGGAGGGGTGCTTTCTATCATGTGAGATGAGCTTATACAGGATAGCTGGTTGCACTGTGATTCAGATCTTTATTTATTTATTTACTTTATATATATATATATATATATATATACATGTATATATGTTCCATTTTTAGATAAGATACACAGATACACATGTCATTTGCTTGTAACCAAACTTACCTCAATAATAGGCTGATACAATACCAGTATAAAATATAGACAAGGTAAAACAGTCTAGGTAGGGCCTCAAGAACTGGCCAGCTCATGGGTTTATGTGCAGGCTTAAGGCTTATGCCGTGATCACCATACACATAGCGCCTGTGAAATTAGTGCATATGGAATTCGTTCTGAGCGCAGAGATGTCGTCTCGAGAAACTGAAACTGAAACTTCAGTGGAGGCATGTTGGGATTGCCTCTGACTGTCACTCTCCATTCGGATATCAGATGTAACTGTTGGGATTGCCTCTGACTGTCACTCCCCATTCGGATATCAGATGTAACTGTTGGGATTGCCTCTGACTGTCACTCCCCATTCGGATATCAGATGTAACTGTTGGGATTGCCTCTGACTGTCACTCCCCATTCGGATATCAGATGTAACTGTTGGGATTGCCTCTGACTGTCACTCCCCATTCGGATATCAGATGTAACTGTTGGGATTGCCTCTGACTGTCACTCCCCATTCGGATATCAGATGTAACTGTTGGGATTGCCTCTGACTGTCACTCCCCATTCGGATATCAGATGTAACTGTTGGGATTGCCTCTGACTGTCACTCCCCATTCGGATATCAGATGTAACTGTTGGGATTGCCTCTGACTGTCACTCCCCATTCGGATATCAGATGTAACTCCCTGCTGCTCTATGCTTCAAAGCGTCTATTGCTTAATCATCTGTGACAATCGTGGTATCGCCATCCTCTACAACGACTCACTCCATTCCCGCCTATCTTTCTCGCAGTCTCTGCCTTTCTCCCATCCTTCTTTTGAGCACGTTGAAGTATCCTTCCAATCCACCCCTCACCCCATCACCTTCTCCTGTGTCTATCGACCTCCACCTAGCTCTGCCAATAAGCTCACCACATCCATGTTTCTCTCTGACTTTGACCAACTACTTGACTACTACTGCCTCTTACCTGGAAATCTCATCATTCTAGGTGACATCAATGTCCACTAGACAACACTCACCGTTATGACACAAGACATATCATCAACTCTCTGTCCAATCACAATATGACACAACATATTTCTGAACCAACCCATTAAAAAGGTCACATTCTTGACTGGATCATTTCTCGTGATCACCACAATTCAGCTACTGACAACTGCCTAGTTCTTTCTACCCATCTAACTTCAGCCCTTCCATCTGACCACTCTGCAATTCTCTGTTCTCTTGACATTTCTCCTCCTTCCCGTACCACGCGCACAGTGACTCGACGCAATCTCAAATCTATTGACCTCTCCACATTTTCATCTGATGCCTCCTGCCTCCTTTCTGAAAAGTCACACAACATTGCCGATGAATTCTATACTACTCTCCACAATCTTCTGGACACTCATGCTCCAGCCACAACTCGTCTTTTACCTGACCGCCCCCCTACCCCCTGGCTCACTAATGAGATTGCCTGTGCAAAACGTGCCCGCCGCAGATCAGAGCGCCGCTGTCGCAAATCCAAACTCACTGTACATAGGCAAATTTTCCAAGCCTCTAAAACAAAAGTATCCACCCTCATTGCATCTGCAAAAACAAGCTATTTCCAAACCAAAATCCTGAATGCTTCTTCTTCAAGAGAACTCTTTACAACCATGAATCATCTCCTTGGCACACGAAAAGATTTACCTCTCCTAACAAAACACACAAATGAAGAACTCCCATCTGTATTCTCCAAGTATTACACCACCAAAATACAAACTCTTCGTGACAGGCTTGACAGGACACCCTGTCAACCATGCCCACCTGACCCTTCCTTCTCTGGCACACCTCTTACTACTTTTACCCCAGTCTCACAAGAAGAAATTCTCAACACAATCAGATCCATGTCGTTCAAAACCTGCGAACTGGATCCTCTTCCAGGTTCTCTCTACACTGACTGTCTCCCTACTCTCCTCCCATTCATCACTGACATCATCAACACTTCTCTTCAATCTGGAACTGTCCCAGATTCTTTCAAGTCTGCTATTGTTCACCCTCTCCTCAAGAAACACAATTTAAACCCAAATGAACTGAAAAATTACCGCCTATCTCTAATCTCTCTTTCTTGTCAAAACTCATCGAACAAGATGTCCTCAACCAGCTGAACTCTCACCTGTCTGCCAACAATCTTCTCAATCCTTTCCAGTCAGCCTACTGCCAGTGCCATAGCACTGAAACTGCCCTACTACACATTCTCAACAATCTCCTCCTTGCAACTGATACTGGCAAAGTCTCTCTCCTCACACTCTTTGATCTGTCTGCAGCCTTTGATACCATTGATCATGGTATTCTCCTTTCTAGACTTCATCATACTTTTGGCATCTCTGACATTGCTCTCTCCTTTTTCACTTCATATCTGTCAAACAGAAAACAAACTGTTCTCATTAATGGCACTTACTCTCAACCTGCATGCCTGACCAGTGGTGTTCCACAAGGATCTGTCCTTGGCCCTGTTCTTTTCACTCTTTACACCTCCCCCCTGTCCACCATCATCAACTCCCACTCTATAAAACACCACTTCTATGCTGATGACACCCAACTTCTAGACAGTGACACACCAGACAATATACAGCGCCTCTTGACTTGCACCACTGAGTGTTACTCGGACATTAAGAACTGGATGACGTTCAACAAACTTCAGCTTAATGACGACAAGACAGAAGCTATCCTCATTGGCACCCGTCAGAAACTTTCTCAGCTGCCTCCTCTTTCTCTCCCATTATGTAACACATCAGTCCCAATTTCTGATTCAGCTAAAAACCTTGGTGTCTGCATTGACTCTACCCTCTCCATGAACAACTTTGTTTCTCAAACTGCCAGATCTTGCTACTATCACCTCCATCGTATAAGCTTGATCAGGAAGTATCTCTCTGGAAACAACTGCAAAACTCGTTCTCTCCTTCATAATGTCTCGCATTGACTATTGCAATTCACTCCTGTCTGGTCTTCCTGCCTCCACCATTCACATCCTACAGCGCATTCAAAACAATGCTGCACGCCTTGTACTCAAAAAGAAAAAGGCTGACTACATATCTCCTCTCCTGGCACAACTTCACTGGCTCCCTGTATCAAAGCGCATACAGTACAAACTAGACACCATGTGCTACAAAAGCCTCAATAACGCAGCCCCCGATTACCTGTCAAGCCTACTTGAGATCTATGTTCCCTCACGTACCCTCCGCTCTGCCTCCGATCCTCTGACTTTTCGCTTTCCACGCACCAAGCTCAATACCTATGGTCCACGAGCCTTCTCTGTTTCTGGTCCACTTTCCTGGAACAAACTTCCTCTCTCAGTCCGTCAGCAACATACTTTTGTCTCCTTCAAGTCCGCTCTCAAAACTCACCTTTTCTCCTCTGCATAAAATCCTGACCTCACTCATCCCCCCTCTGTAGTCTGTCTCCACTCGGAGGGGAATCACATTGTAATATATATTTGTATATAATATGCTCTCTATAATTTTCCATTGCTTTTATTCTTTTTCCCCATTTATAGCCATGTGTGCGTGTGTGTGTGCGTGTGTGTGTGCGTGTGTGTGCGCGCGTGCGTAAGTGTATGTTCAGCGCGTAGATTTGATTTTTATCGAGATTTTGCGCTATATAAATATTGTAATTATTATTATTATTATTATTATTATTATTCATGATTCTTGTGGGTGTTTTGCTTCATGCGTGGAAAGCGTCAGTGCTTTTTGTTTGTTGTGTTACTCTGCCCATCTTTTGTTGTAATGTGTGGACCTGTGGTGTGGACTGTCACTCTTCCCGTTGTATTTCCCAGGGTGGGGTGTCAAGGGAGGAGGCAAGAGGTTCAACCTGTCCTGGGAGTCTTGCTTACTGTTCTCTTTGCAGTACTCATGTCTCTTTAGCAAAACTGGATCTCTTAAACCCGTCAGTGCACAGCTTCTGAAGTCTGGCACTCTATGAGTGATTCTGAGTGCACTTGTATTTTGTAGCCTGCACCATTACTTTCTGTTTCTTCTTTTACGCTCTGGAGGAATGCCAGTCACCTGTTCCATATTTGCCATTGACGTGGATTTCATAGCAACTGTGATGAACCTCAGCGCGTGGTTCTGAACACAAAACATTAAAAAGTACCTTGTTTGTAAAAGATCCTTCGGAGTATAAAAAACGACGCTTCGAGCCCAGGCCATTTGTCAAATGAAAGAGAAAAGTCAGAACAACAAAAGGCCTGGGCTCGTAACGTCGTGTTTTTAAACTCAAAAGGATCTTTTGCAAACAAGGTACTTTGTATTGTTTTGTGTTTTACCCTCAAGATCCAGCGGTCATACTTATATATATTATATATAATACATACACAGTGTGTGTGCGTGCGTGCGTGTGTGTGAATGTGCGTGGTGTGTGTGTGTGTGGTGTGTGTGTGTGTGTGTGTGTGTGTTACATCTATCTTGTCGAATATACATATATCCTATACTTAGTCATATCTATTTACCTATCTACACTACTGGATGCCTGGATACGTTCCTGTACAGGTGTCACTCCCACAGTACTTCAGCTTGTGTTGTAAGAATGACGCATGTGCACTTGTTTGTTACGCTTACAACTTTTACTGTAGGAATGAACATGTGTACTATAGGAATAACGCCTGTACACCTGTTGTTACACCAACAACTTGCACTGCAGTTTGTAACACCAACAACTTGTATTGTGTAGGAATGCGTCTGTACTCCTGTTTATAACACCAAGAGCTTGTACTGTAGTTTGTAGCACCAACAACGGGAATACTGCGGGAATGACACCTATACACCTATTTGTAACACCAACAACTTGTACTGTAGGAATGACACCTTTACACCTGCTGTAACACGAACACCTTGTACTTAGGATTGACACCTATACACCTTTTTATAACACTAACAATTTGTATTGAAGGAATTACGCCTGAACCCCTTTGTTTGTAACATTAAGTTCTTGTACTGTAAGAATGAGTCTGTGCACCTGTTTGTAACACAAACATCTTGTACTGAAGAAATGACACATGAACACCTGTTTGTAACACCAACAACTTGTACTGTAGGAATGACGTCTGTACACCTGTTTGGAACACCAACAACTTGTACTGTAGGAATGACTTCTGTACACCTGTTGTAACACCAACAGCTTGTACTGTAGAATGACACCTGTACACCTGTTTGTAACACCAACAACTTGTACTGTAGGAATGACTTCTGTACACCTGCTTGTAACACCAACAGCTGTACTGTAGAATGACACCTGTACACCTGTTTGTAACACCAACAACATGTACTGTAAAAATGACACCTGTACACCTGTTTATAACACCAACAACTTGTACTGTAAAAATGACACCTGTACACCTGTTTGTAACACCAACAACTTGTACTGTAGAATGACACCTGTACACCTGTTTGTAACACCAACAACTTGTACTGTAGGAATGACGTCTGTACACCTGTTTGTAACACCAACAACTTGTACTGTAGAATGACACTGTACACTTGTTTTAACACCAATTCTGTAGATTGTTTTTATCCTTCTAAGAGGTTTGACGTCATTGATGCGATCTTGTAAGTAGGTTTAACATTTTTTTTACAGAGTTATTATACATTGAGTTATTTGATATATTGTTTTTTATACATTATGTTATACAGTGGTTATTATTATTATGTATCCATTGATGTTATTGATACATTAGTTTGATTTCCTTGATGTTTTGACAGTGAGTTTGGATACTTGTGTTATTTGATTATGCTTGAGTTTATGATTCATTGATGGTTATTGATAACAGCTTAATGGGTTATACATTTCCATTGGTCATTGATTCATTGATGGATAACAACGTTAAATGGGTTATACCTGTTTGATGTTTATTTGGATTATACCAGTTTGATGGTTTATTTGGAATCCAAACAAGATACTGTACATAGCACTTTCCAGCCCTAAAACAAAGTACCACCCTCAGCACAAAACAAGCATTCCAAACCAAATCCTGAAGCCCCTCTTCAAAATCTACACCATGAATCATTTCCTTGCACACGAAAAGATTACCTCTCCTAACAAACACACAAATGAAGAACTCTCATCTGTATTCTCCAAGTATTTCACCCCCAAAAATACAAACTCTTCGTGACAGGCTTGACAGGACACCCTGTCAACCATGCCCACCTGACCCTTCTTCTCTGGCACACATCTTACTACTTTTACCCCAGTCTCACAAGAAGAAATTCTCAACACAATCAGATCCATGCCCGTTCAAAACCTGCGAACTGGATCCTCTTCCAGGTTCTCTCTACTCCGACTGTCTCCCTACTCTCCTCCCATTCATCACTGACATCATCAACACTTCTCTTCAAACTGGAACTGTCCCAGATTCTTTCAAGTCTGCTATTGTTCACCCTCTCCTCAAGAAATACAATTTAGACCCAAATGAACTGAACAATTACCGGCCTATCTCAAATCTCTCTTTCTTGTCAAAACTCATTGAAAAAGTTGTCCTCAACCAGCTGTACTCTCACCTGTCTACCAACAATCTCCTCAATCCTTTCCAGTCAGCCTACCACCAGTGCCATAGCACTGAAACTGCCCTACTACACATTCTCAACAATCTCCTCCTTGCAACTGATACTGGCAAAGTCTCTCTCCTCACACTCTTTGATCTGTCTGCAGCCTTTGATACCATTGATCATGGTATTCTCCTTTCTAGACTTCATCATACTTTTGGCATCTCTGACATTGCTCTCTCCTGGTTCACTTCATATCTATCAAACAGAAAACAAACTGTTCTCATCAATGGCACTTACTCTCAACCTGCATACCTGACCTGTGGTGTTCCACAAGGATCTGTCCTTGGCCCTGTTCTTTTCACTCTTTACACCTCCCCCCTGTCCACCATCATCAACTCCCACTCTATAAAACACCACTTCTATGCTGATGACACCCAACTTCAAGACAGTGACTCACCTGACAATATACAACGCCTCTTGACTGGCACCACTGAGTGTTACTCGGACATTAAGAACTGGATGACATACAATAAACTTCAGCTTAACGACGACAAGACAGAAGCTATCCTCATTGGCACCCGTCAGAAACTTTCTCAGCTGCCTCCTCTTTCTCTCCCATTATGTAACACATCAGTCCCAATTTCTGATTCAGCTAAAAACCTTGGTGTCTGCATTGACTCTACCCTCTCAATGAACAACTTTGTTTCTCAAACTGCCAGATCTTGCTACTATCACCTCCATCGTATAAGCCTGATCAGGAAGTATTTCTCTGTCGAAACAACTGCAAAACTCGTTCTCTCCTTCATAATGTCTCGCATTGACTATTGCAATTCACTCATGTCTGGTCTTCCTGCCTCCACCATTCACATCCTACAGCGCAATCAAAACAATGCTGCAGCCTTGTACTCAAAAAGAAAAAAGCTGACCACATATCTCCTCTCCTGGCACAACTTCACTGGCTCCCTGTATCAAAGCGCATACAGTACAAACTAGACACCATGTGCTACAAAAGCCTCAATAACACAGGCCCCGATTACCCGTCAAGCCTACTTGAGATCTATGTTCCCTCACGTGCCCCCGATTACCTGTCAAGCCTACTTGAGATCTATGTTCCCTCACGTACCCTCCGCTTGCCTCCGATCTTCTGACCTTTCGCTTTCCACGCACTAAGCTCAATACCTATGGTCCACGAGCCTTTCTGTTTCTGGTCCACTCTCCTGGAACAAACTTCCTATCTCAGTCCGTCAGCAACCTACTTTTGTCTCCTTCAAGTCCGCTCTCAAAACTCACCTTTTCTCCTCTGCATAAAATCCTGACCTCACTCAATCTCCTCTGCAGCCTGTCTCCACTCGGAGGGGAATCACATTGTAATATACAACTGTATATAATATGCTCTCTATAATTTTCCATTGCTTTTATTCTTTCTCCCCATTTATAGCCATGCGTGTGTGTGTGTGTGTGTGTGTGTGTGTGTGTGTGTGTGTGTGTTGTGTGTGTGTGTGTGTGTGTGTGTGTGTGTGTGGTGCATGCGTGCGTGTGCGTGCGTGCGTGTGTGTCTGTTTCAGCACTTAGATTTGATTTTATCAAGATTTTGCGCTATATAAATATTGTAATTACATGTATTATTATTATTATTATTATTATACCTGTTTGATGGTTTCTTTGGAACTTTAACAGCTTAAATGGATTATACCTGTTTGATGGGTTATTTGGAACTTTAACAGCTTAAATGGATTATACCCGTTTGATGATTTATTTGGATTATACCTGTTTGATGGTTTATTTGGAACTTTAACAGCTTAAATGGATTATACCCGTTTGATGATTTATTTGGATTATACCTGTTTGATGGTTTATTTGGAACTTTAACGCATCTACTCTGTTCTTCATCTTTTCACTGATACTGCTGTAAAACTTGTAACCAGGTGTGTACTTCCTGGTCTAAATTACTGTAAAATGATTCTCATTAGTGCTCCCTTGGATTTGTATTATCATTATTATCATTATTATTATTATATTATTATTATTATTATGATTATTGTTATTATCATCATCATCATCATCATCATCATTATCATTTATTATTTATTATTATTATTATTATTATTATTATTATTATTATTATTATTATTATTATTATTGATGCGTTCAGAAGTTTAGAGAAACTGTTATTTCCACTGAGTGATCTGACGACATTAACACATTCACACAGTTTAGAGAAACTGTAATATTTCCATTGAGTGGTCTGACGTCATTGATACATTCACACAGTTTACAGATATTGTAATATTTCCATTGAGTCATCTGACGTCATTGATACATTCACACAGTTTGGAGAGATTGTAATATTTCCATTGAGTGGTCTGACGTCATTGATACATTCACACAGTTTAGAGAGATTGTAATATTTCCATTGAGTGGTCTGATGTAATTGATACATTCATACGGTTTAGAGAGATATTTTCATGGAGTGGCCTGACGTCATTTATACATTCGTACAGTTTAGAGAGATTGTTATATTATCATGCAGTGGTCTGACGTCATTGATGCATTCACACAGTTTAGAGCGATTGTTATATTTCTGTTGAATGATCTGACGTCATAAATGCATCCACACAGTTTAGAGAGACTGTTAATTTCCATTGAGTGGTCTGACCTGATTAGCACTTTCACACAGTTTAGAAAGACTGTTATGTTTCCGTTGAAATGGTCTGTTATATTTCCACTGGGTAGTGTGTTATATTTCCATTGAGTGGTCTAACAGCAAAATCTAGAAGAATGCCCTAGGAGAATGCCCTGGGATAAAGGTTGGAATAAATGATAACATTTTTACGCAGAAGACACCGTGTTAATTACAGTAAATGAAGAAGACCTACAAAATCGTGTGAACATAATAGAACTAGAGAGCAAAAATAAAGGGTTGGAGCTAAATAGCGAGAAGAGCTGAAGTCACAGTAATCCGTACAAAACAAGAAATCTCCTTGTGGACAATGACAGCAAATGGCACAACTTTCAGATAGGTTGATAAGTTTAAATATCTGGGAACGGTCATCTCACCAGACGGCAGATGCACATCAGAAAACGCCAGCAGAATCAGGCAAACCAAAACAGTATTCAAGAAGACGAAAAGCGTTTTTACCAACAAATGCCTATCAATTAACACCAGGAGGAGAGTTTTTGAATGGTTTGTTATGTACCAAGGCCATACGGCAGGCCACATGATGATGCCGGTGATGGTCTGACATAATTGATGCATTCAGAAGTTTACAGAGTCTGTTAAATTTTCATCAGATGGCCTGACGTCATTGATACATTCACACAGTTTAGAGAGACTGTTACATTTTCATCAGATGGCCTGACATCATTGATACATTCACACAGTTTAGAGAGACTGTTACATTTTCATCAGATGGCCTGACGTCATTGACACATTCAGAAGTTTACAGAGACTGTTACATTTTCATCAGATGGCCTGACGTCAGTGATACATTCACACAGTTTACAGAGACTGTTACATTTTCATCAGATGGCCTGACGTCATTGACACATTCACACAGTTTAGAGAGACTGTTACATTTTCATCAGATGGCCTGACGTCATTGACACATTCACACAGTTTACAGAGACTGTTACATTTTCATCAGATGGCCTGACGTCATTGACACATTCACACAGTTTACAGAGAGAGTTACATTTTCATCAGATGGCCTGACGTCATTGATACATTCACACAGTTTACAGATACTGTTATATTTTCATCAGATGGCCTGACGTCATTGATACATTCACACAGTTTACAGAGACTGTTACATTTTCATCGGATGGCCTGACATAATTGATGTATTCAGAAGTTTGCAGAGACGGTTACATTTTCATCAGAAGGCCTGACGTCATTGATACATTCACACAGTTTACAGAGACGGTTACATTTTCATCAGATGGCCTGATTCATTGATACATTCACACAGTTTACAGAGACGGCTACATTTTCATCAGATGGCCTGACGTCATTGACACATTCACACAGTTTACAGAGACTGTTACATTTTCATCAGATGGCCTGACGTCATTGATACATTCACACAGTTTACAGAGACTGTTACATTTTCATCGGATGGCCTGACGTCATTGGCACATTCACACAGTTTAGAGAGACTGTTATATTTTCATCGGATGGCCTGACATAATTGATGCATTCAGAAGATTACAGTCACTGTTACATTTTTATCGGATGGCCTGACGTCGTTGACACATTCACACAGTTTAGAGAGACTGTTACATTTTATCGGATGGCCTGACGTCGTTGACACATTCACACAGTTTAGAGAGACTGTTACATTTTTATCGGATGGCCTGACGTCGTTGACACATTCACACAGTTTAGAGAGACTGTTACATTTTTATCGGATGGCCTGACGTCGTTGACACATTCACACAGTTTAGAGAGACTGTTACATTTTTATCGGATGGCCTGACGTCGTTGACACATTCACACAGTTTAGAGAGACTGTTACATTTTTATCGGATGGCCTGACGTCATTGACACATTCACACAGTTTAGAGAGACTGTTACATTTTCATCGGATGGCCTGACGTCATTGACACATTCACACAGTTTACAGAGACTGTTACATTTTTATCGGATGGCCTGACGTCGTTGATATATTCACACAGTTTACAGAGACTTATATTTCCATTGAAAGGTCTGACGTCATTGGTATATTCATACAGTGTAGAGAGACTTTTATTTCCATTGAGTTGTTTTGACGTCATTAATGCATTGATAAAGCTAAAAAAGGACTATTATTTGTTTTTCCATTGATTTGGGGTTTAAAGTCATTAATGGGATTTAGGGGCGGTTTACAGAGACAGTTATTCTTCCATTGAGTGGTCTGGGGGGGCGTTGATGATTTAAAGTTTTGAGAGACTTTTGGGATTTTCATCGAAATTAAATTTTACGTCTTGAAAGCAGTCAGACTCTGCAGCTCTCTAAAAAAGGGAAATTTATCAATGTCATATTTCACGTTGAAAATAAAACTATCGCCTGTTTCCCTGTCTTAACTCAAACTAATTTTCTTCTTTGTAAATGTCTTTTTCTTCCTTTTGGGCCCCTTTTAAATTTAAAATGATCAAATGTTCACCATGTGCC
>JAPXFY010003338.1:17500-22201 GCA_030674185.1 Monoplex corrugatus
AGGTAAAAACGATCTTGGACTGTGTGTATATTTCTATCTTTATTCCTTGGTGAATTTTGTTCTAAACGGTGAATATTGTGTTTTGTTTGATCTTTGATACGTTGGTTATGATTTTTTTTTATTCGGTTATCTTGACATTATCAGTCTCTGTTTTCGTTATCACTCTTTGTCCTCTTAATCTGTCTTCGTTTTCTTCTCGTTTCTTAAAAGGGGAAAAAAACGTACCGTTGTTCGACTGTCTGTAGATATGAAATATCTGTCTATCTCTGTCTCTATTTTTTTAACTCTGTCTGTTTATCTCTTCCATCAGACAGAGAGAGAAAGGAGATAGAGGAAAAGTGAGAGAGGGGAAGGGAGGAGACAGAGCAAGCAACAAGAGAGAGAGAGAGAGAGAGAGAGAGAAAAGAGAGAGAGACAGAGACAGAGAGTTGAGAGAGAAAAGCGATAGACGGAAAGAGAGAGAGAGGAGAGAGAGAGAGAGAGAGAGAGAGAGAGAGACAGAGACAGAGAGAGAGACAGAGACAGAGACAGAGACAGAGACAGAGACAGAGACAGACAAACAGAGAGAGAGAGAGAGAACAGAACGAATTAGCGAGAAAGAACGAGAGATCGAGATCGAGATCGAGATCGAGAGAGAGAGAGAGAGAGAGAGAGAGAGAGAGAGAGAGAGAGAGAGAGAGAACGAAAGAAAGAAAGAGAGAGAAGAGACAGAGAAGAGAGAGACAGAGAGAGAGACAGACAGAGACAGACAGAGAGAGGAGAGAAGAGAGACAGAGAGACAGAGAGAAGAGAAAGCAGAAAGAACGACAGACAGACAGAAGACAGACAGACAGGAGAAAGAGAGATGGATGAAACGAAAGGTGTGGGAGAAGTGAGAGACAGAGAGATAATTATATTATGTTATTGATTTGTTGATGTATTTCTCTTATCTCTTTGACATTCTAGGTAGATGTCTAGATTAGCCAAGAACTTCTACTGCCGTTGGAAAATAAAGTAACACTTTCATTGTCACTGTCACTGTCATTGTCACTGTCACTGTCACTGTCACTGTCATTATCATTGTCATCTCCCTCTCTATCTCTCTCTCTCTCTCTCTGTGTCTCTCTTCCTCTCTTGTCTCTCTCCCCCTGTCTCTCTGTCTGCTCTGTCTGTCTGTCCCTGTTTTTGTTTCTCCCTCTGGCTCTCTGTCCCTCTGTCTCTCGATCTGTCTCTATCTCTGTCGTTCTCTCTCTCTCTCTCTCTGTGTCTCTCTGTCTCTCTCTCTCTCTCTGAGACTCTGTCACTATCTTTTTGTCTGTCTCATTCAATTTCTCTCTCTCTCTCTCTCTCTCTCTCTGATTCTGTATCTGTCTTTGTTTATCTGTGTTTCTCTCTGTCTATCTGTCTGTCTGTCTGTCTTTCTCTGTCTCTCTGTCTCTCTTTGTCTCTGTCTCTCACTCACTCACTATCTCTGTATCAGTGTGTCTCTTCCTGTGTATCTCTGTCTCTGCATGCCTTAGGCTTTCTTTGCTCTGTTCGTGTCTGTCTGTCGATCTGTCTCTCTTATTATCTACATTTCACGCATGCGTGTGCGCGTGTGTGTATTATCAGGCGCGCAGGCGCCAAACATCTACCTACATTCACACATATACATCCCAAATCATCCCACGTCTTTCCCTCTTTCCACCCCAACCCCCCACCCCCACCCAGCATTTCCACCATCAGCGCACCCTGGTGGAAAACACCCGTGGGATTGTGTATAGGAAACTAATTACGGAATGGGGACTGTAGTCATCATTTGACACTCTATCAGTCTGTACACTCCACTCTCTCCTTTCTTTTTTCATCCTCTCTCTCCTATCGCTGTTTTTCTGTCTGTCTGTCTGTTTGTTTGTCTGTCTGCCTGTCTGTTTCTGTCTTTGTCTGTTTCTTCTGTCTGTCTGTCTGTCTGTTTGTTTATCGTTGTCTGTCTGTCTTCTTCTGTCTGCGTCTGTCTCGTTTCAGTCTGGCTCTCTCTGTCTTTCATCTGTCTTTTTGCCCGTCTCGTCTCTGTCTCGTCTCTCTGTCTCGTCTCTGTCTTGTCTCTCTTTCCTTCTCTCTTTGTGTTGTGTGTTTGTGTTGTCGTCTGTTGTCTTCTGCTTTCTGTCTTGTCTTCTATCTGTCTGTCTCTCTTTCTCTCTCTCACCTTCTCTCTCTCTTTCCCCTTCTCTCTCTCTGTCTATCTGTCTTTCACTATTCTCTCTCTTTCTCTTTTTCTGTCTCTGTTCTTGTGTCTGTCTCTGTCTCTCCGCCTTCTGTCTGTCTGTCTCTTTATCTGTGTCAGTCTGTCCTGTTCTTGTCTGTCTCTGTCTTTGTCTCCGCCTCTGTTCTCTCTTTCTCTGTCTCTGTCTCTTTCTCTCTGTCTCGTGTGTCTGTTTGTCTGTCTGTCTGTCTGTCTGTGTCTCTCTCTTCTCTCTCTCTCTTTGTCTCTCTGTCTCTGTGTGTCTGTTTGTCTGTCTGTCTGTCTGTTCCTTCTCTCTCTCTGTCGCTCATTCGCTTGTTCTCTCTCCCCTTTCCCTCTCTCACTTTGGCTTTCACACATATACATCCAAAATCACTCCACTTCTTTCCCTCTTTCCTACAGTGACCAGGTGCTCTAATTTCTCTTTCCTCATAAAGTGTCCTATAATGTTGCTTGTATATTCCAAATCTTCTTTGCGTCTGCACCTTCAAGACTGTCTCGTTTGTTTTCTTTGCCGTCTATGGAACTCTTAACATTCTTCTTAGAAACCACATTTCACTTGCTTCACAATCTTGTTCTGACTTTGCGTGTTGACTGTCCACGCCTCACAACCGTACAACAGTATCGGTTCTACCTACCATTGAAGAACTCTCTTTCCTGATATTAATTGATAGGCATTTGTTGGTAAGAACGCTTTTCATCTTCTTGGATACTGTTTTAGTTTGGCCGATGTCGTAACGTGAAGTACTACGTATCTGTATCTATAAGAGTGGAGATATAACGATTACACGTATCAGTCTAAAGGGGGCAGACCTACCCAGACCTACCCTGATGTATACATCAGACATAATAATTATGTTCAAAAGTGTTCATCCGATTTCCTTGATATTTGGCACACATATAGCAGTGACAGGTACCTATAGCCGGTAGTAAAGTCTTGCAGTTTTGCTTGAAAGAAACATTTTTATCAAAAGTTGTATTTTAATTTTTTTTAATTAAAATTATTCGAAAAATTGGTGTGATGATTGTACAGAAAATAATGATAGTAGAGCTAAGACTTTACTACATGCCATACATACTATACAGATGTGTCTGCTCACTTAATATCAAATTCCTAACATGAATGTATGTGTAGTTATAAATGTCACAGTATGTACATGTACTATATTTTTTTCTTAATGCTACCAATTTTGAAGAACAAGGTCTCCCAACAGTGTAAAAATCGCTACTCACAGTTCCGTAGCTTTCGATGGCGTTCTCGCCATCTTCGTCAGCGCTCTAATGCTGTCTGCGTGAATCTCTACTCAGATCTCGCGAACATGGGATGAACCCAGTTCACGAGATCGAATCAGAGAATGGTACACCGGGGCAGGGTGTAACGGCCCCGGTCCCTGTTGAGCGGGGGGTTGGTGGCTGCGATGTAGATGGCCTCCTTGACTCCTCGCTGGAACCACTTATTTTCTCTGTCCAGGATGTTGACATTGTCCGCACTGAATTGATGTTTTTCGGCGTGTAGGTGAGCTCCTACTGGAGAAGAGTCCCTCTTGTGTTCTGTTAGTCTCTTCTGAAGGGGGCGTTCAGTTTCACCGACATAATGTTGGTTACAGTCCTGGCAGTCTATTCTGTATATAATGCCAGCTTTGTCGAGTTTGCTGGTTTTGTCCTTGGGGGTGACCAGCTGGCTGCGTATGGTGTTGGAAGGTTTGGAATGTACAGCCACCCCCAGTTTTCTGATCTTTCTGGACAGAGCGTCACTCACACCTCCTACGTATGGGATGGTGATGTGTCCCTTGCGCTGGTGTTGTTTCACTGGCTGTTGGGATGCGGTGTTGGATTTCCTGCCTCCCGGGCTGTTCCAGGCCCACTTTTTGTAGCCCGAGATGGTGAGCACTTTTTTCAGGTGGTTTGTCTCCTTGTCTTTTGCCTCTTGGGTACTGCATATGGTGTTAGCTCTGTGGGTAAGGGTTCGAATCACTCCCAGTTTGTGTTCAAGGGGCTGGTGGCTGTCGAACTGTAAGTATAGGTCCGTATGAGTTGGTTTACGGTAGACCGAGAAGGATAGAATGCCATCAGTTCTGGTGATGAGGGTGTCCAGCATGGCTATGGAGTTGTTCTGTTCCACTTCCCTCGTGAATTTGATGGCTGGGTGTTGGTTGTTCAGATGTTCTGTGAACTGTTCGACCAGTTGCTGGGGGAGGATAGTCATGGTGTCGTCTACGTAGCGCCCCCAGTATCGTGGTGGGGAGTGGAAAGAAGCCAATGCTTTCTCTTCAAAATCCTCCATGAACAGGTTGGCTACTATTGGGCTTACTGGGGAGCCCATGGCTGCTCCTTCTTTTTGTTGGTAGAATTCACCTTGGAAGGTGAAGTAGGTGGTGGTGAGGCAGCAGGA
The DNA here is from genome assembly GCA_030674185.1 of Monoplex corrugatus. Classification (NCBI taxonomy): domain Eukaryota; kingdom Metazoa; phylum Mollusca; class Gastropoda; order Littorinimorpha; family Ranellidae; genus Monoplex; species Monoplex corrugatus. Next base: position 22,093 of record JAPXFY010003338.1, read on the forward strand.
CAAGAGTTCACATACGTCGTCCACTGTGAGAGATGTACGTTGGTGGAGGGTTTGGTCGTTTTGTAACCTTCGGCGTATGATCTCTATGCTTTCTTTCACTGGTACGCTG
>JAPXFY010003339.1:2500-5000 GCA_030674185.1 Monoplex corrugatus
CTTCTTCTTCTCTCTTTCTTCTTCTTTTTTTTCTTTTTTCTCTTTCTTCTTCTTCTCTTCTTCTCTTTCTTTCTTTCTTTCTTCTTCTTCCTTCTTTTCTTCTTCTTCTTTCTTCTTTCTTCTTCTTTTTCTTCTCTTCCTTCTTTCTTCTTTTCTTCTTCTTCTTCTTCTTCTTCCTTCTTCTTCTTTTCTTTCTTCTTTCTCTTTTCTTCTTTCTTCTTCTTCTTTCTTTTCTTTCTTTCTTTTCTTTCTTCTTCTTTTCTCTTCTTTCTTCTCTTTTTTTTCTCTTCTTCTTCTCTTCTTTCTTTTCCTCTTCTTCTTTCTTCTTCTTCTTTTTCTTCCTCTTCTTTCTTTCTTTCTTCTCTTTCCATTTTCTTCTTTCTTTTCTTCTTTCTTCTTCTTTTCTTTCTTTTTCTTCTTTTCTTCTTTCTTCTTCTTCTTCTTCTTTTCCTTTGTCTTTCTCTTTCTTGTCCTTAATTTCCTCTTCCTTCTCCTACCCGTCTTCTTCTTCTTCTTCTTCTTCTTCTTTCTTACTACTTCTTTTTCTCTTTTTCTTCTTTATCTCCTCTTCATTTTCTCACTCGACCCTCCTCTTTCTTGTTTTATTTCTTCCTTTTTTCTTCTTGTTCTAGTTATTTTTCTTCCTGTTGATGTTCTTCTTCCTACATTTTTTTTCTTAAATAATATTTTAAATGATTGCATGCGTTTTCGGTTCTCACTTTATTATATACATTATGCATTTTGAAGGCCAAAAGTCTGTCTTTAGACTACACAGTAATTGTCTTTTGAAATCTGAATTAGCGTTATTTCTGCACAGTTGATTTGGGACCTGAACTATATGTATGACATCTGAATTAATTTTGATATAGATATAATGCATCGACGTGTACAGAATAAGACAGGAGCGAAAAAAAGGAGAGTGTGAGTTCTAGCGTTCATGCTTCATTTCTGGAACAACTGAAAGACAAGGGAGGGTCGGTAGGTAAAGAATTGAAGGGAGGGTCGGTAGGTAAAGAATTGAAGGGAGGGTCGGTAGGTGAAGAATTGAAGGGAGGGTCGGTAGGTGAAGAATTGAAGGGAGGGTCGGTAGGTGAAGAATTGAAGGGAGGGTCGGTAGGTAAAGAATTGAAGGAAGGGTCGGTAGGTAAAGAATTGAAGGAAGGGTCGGTAGGTAAAGAATTGAAGGAAGGGTCGGTAGGTGAAGAATTGAAGGGAGGGTCGGTAGGTAAAGAATTGAAGGAAGGGTCGGTAGGTAAAGAATTGAAGGAAGGGTCGGTAGGTGAAGAATTGAAGGGAGGGTCGGTAGGTAAAGAATTGAAGGAAGGGTCGGTAGGTAAAGAATTGAAGGAAGGGTCGGTAGGTGAAGAATTGAAGGAAGGGTCGGTAGGTAAAGAATTGAAGGAAGGGTCGGTAGGTGAAGAATTGAAGGAAGGGTCGGTAGGTAAAGAATTGAAGGAAGGGTCGGTAGGTAAAGAATTGAAGGGAGGGTCGGTAGGTAAAGAATTGAAGGAAGGGTCGGTAGGTGAAGAATTGAAGGGAGGGTCGGTAGGTAAAGAATTGAAGGAAGGGTCGGTAGGTGAAGAATTGAAGGAAGGGTCGGTAGGTAAAGAATTGAAGGAAGGGTCGGTAGGTAAAGAATTGAAGGAAGGGTCGGTAGGTGAAGAATTGAAGGGAGGGTCGGTAGGTGAAGAATTGAACAGACAATTAAACAGACCTGAATGTGAAAATGACACGAAACACAAAAGAAAAAGGAAACATATTGAAAACTGATCTTTTTTATAAAGAAAAACAGAAGAGATCTTTTCTATCATAACTGACGAAACATGCTGAAAATTGATCTTTTAATTAAACGAAGAAGAGCAATTGTTTTCTTTTAAAACAGCAGAGATCTTTACGCTTATAACTATTAAGAAGTGAATACACACAAGTGCACCACACACACACACCACACACACACACACACACACACACACACACATGCACATATCTGCACACACACACACACACACGCACATATCTGGACACACACACACACACACACACACATACACACACACATACACACACTAAAGCGCAAACCACACACACACACACACACACACACACACACACACACACACACACACACACAGAGAGACACACACAGAGACACACACACATACACTAAAGCGCAAAACACACACACATATGTAAACAAAAACATGCAGGCATACAGAAACACAGACAGAGAAAGCCAGAGAGCCAAAGACAGAGAGAGAAAGATGGAGAGACAGAGAAAGAGAAGACAAAAACAGAAAGATATGCAGACATCATAAAAAGAGACAGAGACAGAGTGCACTTTAGTAAACAACGTCGTCATGAAAGACAATAAACATCCCTAAGAATCCAGCCAAGGAGGCCAGCACTTTCTAGTGCAATCAGCCAATTATTTCTACAATTATGTGTGTGCAAGCACTTCATGTGGTTTCGTTAGGGATACACTTATCCTCCCTCCCCCCTC
>JAPXFY010003339.1:7500-10000 GCA_030674185.1 Monoplex corrugatus
AAACGTCTTTGTATCTCAGCTGTGGGCGGCCAATGTTTCTCTGCCCTGTGGCAAGCTCACCATAAAGGATGTCTTTTGGGATGCGACCATCTTCCATGCGGCGAACGTGGCCCAACCAGCGCAGCCGACGCTGTCTCAGCATGGTATGCATGGTTGGGAGGCCAGCGCAGGTTAGGACTTCGGTGTTGGTCACCTTGTCTTGCTAGGAAATGCCAAGTATGCGCCGTAGGCTTCTCAGGTGGAAGGTATTGAGCCTTTTCTCCTGATGAGCATGCGTGGTCCACGCCTCGCTGCCATACAGCAAGGTGCTGAGGACACAGGCGTTGTATACAGCCATCTTTGTCTTTGTGGTCAGCTTGGGATTTGTCCACACCCTTTGTGTGAGGCGGGCTAGTGTTGTGGCTGCCTTCACGATCTTCTTGTCGACCTCTGAGTCAAGGGAGAGGTTATCGGTGATGGTGGACCCAAGATATGTGAATTGATGGATGGCTTCAAGCTCGTAGTCATCAATGGTGATGGCTGGTGGAGATGGCGTGTCTTGGCCCAGGACGTTTGTCTTCTTAAGACTGATGGTCAGACCAAAATCTTTGCAGGCCTGGGAGAAGCGGTCCATTAGTGACTGCAAGTCCCGCTGAGTATGGGTCACAACTGCGGCATCGTCGGCAAATAGCATGTCTCTGATGAGGGCTTCACGGACCTTTGTCTTTGCTCTGAGGCGGGCGAGGTTGAAGAGCCTGCCATCTGATCTGGTCCGCAGGTGGATCCCTTCTTGCGCTGTGCTGAACGCATGCCTCAGGAGGAGAGCGAAAAAGATTCCAAAGAGAGTTGTGGCCAGGACGCAGCCTTGTTTCACACCGCTGCGTACGTCGAAGGGCTTGGAGAGGTTTCCGTTGAACTGCACCATCCCTTTCATGTTTGAGTGGAAAAAAAGAAGAAAAGGCCATCTCTGCTGACTAGGTCAAAGGCCTTGGTGAGGTCAATGAATGCCACATACAGGGGTATCCGCTGCTCTCTGCACTTCTCCTGGATTTGGCGAAGGGAGAAGACCATGTCTACCGTGGATCTCTCTGCTCGAAAACCACACTGTGATTCCGGGTAGACGCGTTCAGCCAGTTTCTGCAGGCGGATTAGGAGGACCCGAGCATAGACTTTGCCAACAATGCTGAGGAGCGAGATACCTCTGTAGTCGTTGCAGTCGCTCCTTTCGCACTTGTTTTTGTACAGGGTGACGATCTTGACGTCCCTCATGTCCTGTGGTACAGCTCCCTCGTTCCAACACTGACAGAGAACTGCGTGCAAAGGGTGCAGAAGAGAAGTCTTGCAGTGCTTGATGAGGTCTGGGGGAATTCCGTCGTTGCCAGGTGCCTTCCCTGATGCCAGGCTATCAATGGCCTTGCTGAGTTCGTCCGCAGTTGGCTCTGCGTCAAGTTCTTCCATTACCGGCATGCACTTGATGGCATCGAGGGCTAAGGGGGACACCATGTTCTGTGTGGAGTAGAGGTCGGAGTAGTGTTCCGCCCATCTTTCCATCTGTTGGCTAGGATTGCTGATTACTTCCCCAGTGGAGGATTTGAGGGGGGCGATCTTGCTCTGTGTTGGTCCCAGTGCCTTCTTGATGCCATCATACATTCCTCGGATGTTGCCTCTTTCAGCAGCACTCTGTATCTCTTCGCTGAGCTCTGTCCAGTACTCGTTTGCGCAGCGCCTGGCGTTAAGCTGAATCTTACTTCTGGCAGCCCTGAGGATTTGCAGGTTCTTCTCACTGGGTGACCGCTTATACTTGGTGAGTGCGGCACGCTTGGCCTCAACAGTGGGAGTCATCTCTGATGATTTGGCCTCAAACCAGTCGTGGGACTTCACAGTTTTCTTCCCAAAGGTGGCCATAGCAATGCGGTGCATGGTGTCTCGTAGCGTTTCGCATCTCTCAGTGGCAGAGTCTCTGGGCTGCAATGCATTGTATTCTCTCTGAAAGGCCTCTGCGAACTGTTCTACAAGATCTGGCTGAGACATCTTGCTGACGTCAATGCGAGGGTTCCCTTGTTTCTTTGAGCAGTGGAACTTCTTTGGTTGTAGCCTGATCTTGCAACATACCAGAGAGTGGTCTGTGTAGCAGTCTGCGCTGTGATAAGAGCGAGTGTGGAGAACGTTTTTGATAGCGGCACGTCTTACTAGGACCAAATCCAGTTGGTGCCAACGTTTTGAGCGGGGATGCCTCCAGGAGACTTTGTGCTGAGGCTTCGTCTTGAAGAAGGAGTTGGCGATGCACAGTTCATGGCAGGCGCAAAACTCAAGCAGTCGCTGTCCATTCTCATTCATTTTCCCCACTCCAAAGGAACCGAGGCAGAAGGGCCATGAGTCATTGTCTGCACCCACTCTGGCGTTGAAGTCGCCCAGGAGAACAAGTTGTTCTGTCCTGGGGATGTTCCTTATGGTTGATGCAAGATTTTCGTAGAACTCATCCTTGGTGTCTGGAGAGGCGGAAAGAGTTGGGGCATAAACG
>JAPXFY010003339.1:15000-22199 GCA_030674185.1 Monoplex corrugatus
TCCAGAGCCATTCATGATGTCGTATGTATACGTTGCAAGTGTGGCTTGTGAAGATATTGATTTTGCTCGTTTTGGAAAATCAATGTCTGATCTTAAATTTATATCAGGTCTCAAAACATTTTCAGTGGTGGTATTTCTTAGCAGAAATTTGGTAGAGACGAGTTTCCTTTGTTCATCAAGCGGCAACATATCAATTTCACCGTAAGTACGGAGGTTGGAAGCATGCATCGGAAGACCAAGTGCAAGTTTAAAACTTTTGCATTCTATACTTTGTAGTTTTTGTAGTGTCTAGGTGCACTAAAGAATATTTCTTGGGCATATGTTAGTTTAGATCTAATGAGAGATTTACATAGATGTACAAGTGTTGATGGATTATGTCCCCATGGTTGTTTGCACACTATTTTCAAAAAAATTAGACTCTTTTGGGCTTTTGTGAGTAAGTAGTCGACATGCAGATTCCATGATAATTTTGCTGTAAAGAAAACACCTAAGAATTTAATGGTTTGGTTATACTGAAGAACGGTATCTCCTAGTTTAAAGGTGGGCATTATGTCCGGGTTAGAGCCACTATTAAATAAAATAATCATTGTCTTCTCCGTAGATAGATGGAGCCCATTTTCTGCCATGTATTGCGCTATTTTGTCAAGTTCTAATTGATAAAGTTTGCGTGTATAATTGATACTACGATAAGGAGTTTTCCTCTTCATGTTTACCGGCATCCACATGCATAGATCATCAGCATACTGGACTAATGTGACATCTTTAGATATTCTACTTGGTAAATCATTCATTAGTATCATAAAAAGGAGAGGTGCTGTAACTGATCCCTGTGGGATACCCATTTGAAGGGTTCGTTTTTTTGAATACACGTTTCCAATTCTGGTTTGAATTACTCGGTTTTCCAAAAGACACTTCACATAATTATAAACGCGACCTGTTAGTCCTATGCTTTTTAATTTAAATAATAATCGGGAGTGCCACACTTGGTCGTATGCTTTGGTTATATCAAAAAATGTGGCCAATACACATTTACGTCTTGCAAATTGTCGCTTTATGTCAGTGGTTAATTTAGTTAAGAGTTCCACTGTTGACCTGCCTTTTCGAAAACCAGCCTGATTGACAGGTATAATGTTATTCTTTTCACAATAGTGAAACAACCGGTGTACAATGATTTTCTCCATCAGTTTACAGACGTGGGATGTTAGTGCAATTGGCCTATAATTTTTCAGATCAGTGTTACATTTACCCGCTTTTGGGATAGGAACCACTATTGTCTGTTTCCAAGTGTCCGGCATTTTGCTACTATTCCAACATTTTTCAAAGATAGTATATAGCAAAATTACAAAATTTTCGGATAAATGTTTCAGCATCTGATTAGAAATGGCATCTAATCCTACTGACGCTTTTTTGTTTGGAATAGACTTAATGGCATCTTTTAATTCTTGAAGTGTAATTGATGCGTTCATGTAGTGTGTATTATCTGGGACAGGGTCGTTATAAACCTCTGTCTTTTCTTCTCGTTCCCTATGATTTTGACTGGAAACAGGAAGGTCGTCATTATGGCAGACTGCAGCAAATAAATCTGCAAAAGCTTCTGCCTTTTCCAACGAGCTTGGGAAAGGACTATTGGCTAGCTTTATCGGAAATGACGGCAGACTGATCCCATTTTTCATAATTTTTAGTTTCTCCCAAATTCTATGCATGTCTTTGTGATTATTTATTTCAGATTTACAAAATGTTGTCCAATACAGCTCTTTGGCTTGTTCTATGATTCTGTTACATTTTATGTTGGCACTTTTCATCGCTCTATGATTTTCAGGTGTCCGATTGTTTATGTATGTTTTAAAGCTTTTTTTCTTTTCGTTAACTGCTTTTTCACAATCCTTATTCCACCAAACATTTCCGCGATGTTTTCCTGTATTTGATGCCTTTACTTTTGGGATGGAAATATTTGCAGCATTTAAAAGGGAGTCACAGAAAAATGTGTACAAGATGTCTATGTTGGTGGTATCAGATAGATCTATTTTTGTATTATGAAGGATTGCTTTAAATTTAGTCCATTAAATTTAAATCGTGGTAAACTTTCATGTGATATTATGCTATCTTGTAAGTTATTTTCTGTTTCAGGTCTATGGTTTAGGCTGAGAATTATGGGAATATGATCTGATCCTAAAGAGTCTACAGCTGTTTTCCATGTGGCGTTTATCGCTAGTGATGGTGATACTAAAGTTAGATCTATCGCTGTGGGTCGATGGGATGCAATGTCAGGGATACGGGTAACACGTCCATCATTAAGGAGACATAAATTTGAGTCCACAAGGTTATCGATGAACCTGTTGCTGGTAATATGAGTACAGTCCCTTTCCCAAAACGGAGCATGCGCGTTGAAGTCACCACCAATGATCCATTTATCGTGGTGATCTTCAAAATGTCTCAGCCATTCTGTGTTCTCAGCATCTGGGCCTCTTGGTAAATAGACAGAGGCCATATTTAGGACTAACGATGAGGAAAATTTTATAGTAGCAGCACATGACGAAATAGAAGCAGTAGATCTTGGCACTGGAGATTTTGTTTCACAAAAGTTCAGTCCTTCACGAACATATATTGCAGTAAAAATTCGGCTACCATCATTTATAGAGCTGTAGATGGGTGGGTAATAAAACCCTGATAATTTGGGCAAATCCTTTTTGTCGGTATTCAGCGACTGTAAAAGTAAGACTTGGAAATTTGTAGAAGAGAGATAGTAAGGTTTGTACACTTATTTATCATGATCGATCAAACTGGCACAGAGCAGTGCAGGTAGTATGGATGGAGTTATTAGATAATGGCAAGTTTGTTAATACAAGTAAATGTTCAGAAAATGTCGAAAATCGTTAAAAAGACAAGTGAATAATTAACACACACAAAAAAAAAAATAAATAAATAAAATAAAATTAAAAAAAAAAGTAAACACCAGGAGTTGAAAAGAACAGTAACAATAAAACTTTTAAGTAGAAGTGCGAATTCCTAGCAGTTGATCAACAGTGTCTTAAATCATATAGTTCCTCAGTACATACAACAAAGTAGGCCTAAAAATAAAAACAACTATGTGAGAAAGGAAATGGCAAACGTTACTCAAATCAGGAACAGCTTTGTATAAATAGTATCTGCTATCATCTTATACATGGTGCTGGCACAAGAAACGATCGATACGAAGTGGTTACCACACGATTTTTTAGTACATTAAAATAATTTTGATGTTGAAAGTCCTGTTGATCCCACCACGGCCGATACGAGTGAAAAGTCATAGACGGCGCTGTAGGGTAATAACGGTCAAAACTGTTGGTGGGTGGATGTTCTATGTAGTGAAGAGGACGGTGTCGGTGTCGGTGTGGTTTTGGCCTTTTCCAAAAGAGATTTCTAACGTGGTTACCGATGTTTTTGGCTAAGATGGAAGAGCCACGAGAGCTAGGATGTATAGTATCTCTGAAAAGATCTTTGCGTTTGGTATTGAGATTGTCGTTTCCGATGAACGATACATTGCTGTGTCCATGTAGCGCTGAGGTGACAAGGGCGTTAAAAAGATCCCTTTTTTTCTGAAGGGCCTTGTCTTTCATGGGCGTAATCTTGCTGATGATTATTTTACATTTTGGGTGCATGGTTTTAGCATCTTCCACAATCTTTACGAAATTGTCACTTGCTGTTTTTGGATCGGTCGTTTTCAGATCGTTGACGCCAGTGTGAAATAGAATGCAGTCCACTGGATTGGAAGTCAAGTGTTCCTCGGTTAGACATTTCTTCATGTCACTAATTTTGTGTGATGTCCTCGCTTTTGCCATGAAGCCATACGACGATCCCAGTCTTTTATTATGTACACCGTTCAGAGTCGAGTCGTGCAGAAGAAAGACACGTGGTAGATCTGGTGACGTGATTTCCTTATCTTTGGTGTCATTTTTGGAGTTGACGTCAAATGTAGGTTTTGACGTCTGTGAATTATTTCCCTTGCTGTTATATTTTTTAGTTTTATATTCGCCTGCTGCCGTTTTGGACGTTATTGGCAGCTTTCTTACGGCGGATGTTTGATTTGCAGTTGTCGTGTTTTTAACAGCCGCAGCATAGGTCTTGAGCTGTGGGGACGGAGTTGGCCGTGAATGTGAAGAGACAGTCTGCGTGCCAACGGACACACAGACTGCCTTTGTTTCTTTCGGCAACCCCGCCTCACAGCCCATTGCTGTCTGTGTGTCTATGTGTGTGTGTGTGTGTGTATGTGTGTGTGTGTGTGTGTGTGTGTGTGGTATGTGTGCAAGTGTGTACATGTGTGTGTTCTCTGCCTGTGTACACATGCGTGCCTGTATCTGCATGTGTTTGTATACGTCTGTGTTTCTGTGTGCTCGCGTGCAGTCATGTATGTGTGTGCGTGTATGTGTGTGTATGTGTGTGTACGTGCATGTTTGTGTTAATCTGAAGTTTTAACAAAGTTTAGTAATGACATATCTGCGTATGCATGCACACTCAAGACTTACACGCACACATGGACACACATACACATGTACACACAAACACACACACACAAATACACAAACACACACACACAAACACACAAACAAACACACACACACACACACACGCATACACACACAAAGACACACTCACACACACACACACGCACGCACACACACATGCACACACAAACACAGACACACACACACACACATGCATGCATACACATGCACACACAGACACTCATGCACACACACACACACACATAAAAGAAATATACACACACCACTGCCACCACATCAACAACCATCATTACAGACTACGCACATAGACAAATGCACATACAAGTAAAGACATGTAGAGACAGACATTTTGCCTGTCAATTGGTGTCTCTCTCCCTTCAAAAAAGAAGACAGACGGCTGAAGAAGATAGACTGAATGGGGCTCATCACTGGCCATCCTTGTCAGAATACGCTCTTGATTTATCATTGGGAAGGAAGCAGACTGGCAATGTTTACTCATGTGCACGATGATCATCGGCATGATGCTGCCTTTATGGCCACTGGTTCTGGGGGTTCCTTTGCTTTGACATGTCTGAAGATTTTTGTCTGGAGGAAGTTCTGCTGAGACTGTACTGATGTGAGAGCAATGGTGTGTGTGTGTGTGTGTGTGTGTGTGTGTGTGTGTGTGTGTGTGTGTGTGTGTGTTTGTGTGTGTGTGTGTTTGTGTGTGTGTACGTGTGTGTGTGTGTGTGTGTGTGTCTGTGTCTGTGTCTGTGTCTGTGTCTGTGTCTGTGTCTGTGTGCTCTCCATGTGGTTGTCAGTATGTACAGAAATCCTATAATGAAAATATGTCAGAAAACAGACACAGGATCTTGAAAGAGTATTTGATCAAGTGGTAGGACGTCAGATTCCTCTGGTGTTGAATCCTGCATGGGTACCTCCTGCCTGGTAGATAAAAACGTGGAAATTTTTTTTTTTTTTTTCTGAAACCACACACCACCATACATTTAGACTTATCTGTACCTATGCACACGGACGTCGAATATCACGTATGTACGTTAAAGATCGTGTAGATCCTGTCAGTATCCAATTGCTTGTAGAAATATTGACAATACTCAGTATGTACACATGCCTACGACAAAGTATGCAGCCTGTGCAGGAGTATACAGACTACCAGTTGTAAGCAAAACAATACGCAAAAAAATGCCCCCAAGAAAAATTCAGGATGGCTTAAAAAGGGGGACACATGATGCATGTAAACAAATTTGATAGTCCTCAGAAAATATGTAGGGATACACATGACGTGCGTTGATAAATTTGATCATCTTTAAAATAAAATTAGGGATGGAAGACATAGTGGGATGTAGAATAAAACGAGCTCATCGTGCCATGAAGAAAAAGATGAAATGGAGAATTTTATAGGATGCAGAGAATGAATACAGCACATCACAGCCGACTTGTGACATAACCAGCTTTTCATTTAGCACGGAAAAGAATCCAGACTAGCAATGTTTACTCACGTGTAAGATTATCGCTGGTCTGGTCCTGTCTTTATGGAGGTACTGGTTCTGGGATTTCCTTTTCTGCAGCGTGTCTGAAAATGTCTCTTTACTTTTCTCCTCTTTCTGTGTGTGTGTGTGTGGGTAGGGGGGGAGGTAGTGTGTGTATGTGTGTGTGTGTGTGTGTGTGTGTGTGTGTGTGTGTGTGTGTGTGTGTGTGTGTGTGTGTGTGTGTGTGTGCGAGCCTGTGCCTGCACCTGTATGCCTGAATGTCTGAGTGCCTGTGATCGTGTATGCCATCATCTCTATACAAGACTATAGCACCTCTATCTTACATCACACGAGACAACAATCGGCGAAGATTAGAGAAGCAATTCTAAAGAAAAGAAGGAAATGCCAGCATATATATTTTCTCTTATTTTTCAGCAGAACAAAAAAATCAATATAGAACAGGAGATGAATCGTGCTCACCACGGTCTTGAAGACTTTAGAGGTGTCTGTCTGTATTTGCCAAGAACTCAAGCTGAGAATATTTGCACGAATATGGCATAATCCTCAGATTGAACACATCATGATGTACGTTTGCAGGGAATAAAATTATCTTGTTTAGATGGGGGTGGGGGTGGGGGTGGGGTTAAGAGTTGGTGTGGGGAGTTGTTGTGGTTCTGAGTTTCGGTGGTATCTGTCTTGTTCTGGTCAATACGAGTGCTTTATTGTACATTGTCGTTGTTGTTGCGGTGGTGGTTGTCAATGTTGTTGTTGTTGTTGTGGCGGTGGTGGTGGTGGTAGTGGTGGTTGCTGTTGTGGTTGTTGCCGTATTTGTTGTTCCTATTGCTGTTGTTTGGTTGTTGTTGTTGCTGTTGTTGTTGTTGTTGCTGCTGCTGCTGTTGCGTTCTTGTTGTTGCTGTCGTTGCTGTGCATGTGTGTGTTTGTGTATTGTGTAACCGTAGCTGCACGGTGCATAAGAGTGTTCGTGAGTGTATATTTTCATTTATAGTCTGTTCACTTTTTCAAGTGATACAAGACGGTTGTATGGAAGTGTGTTGCATGGGAGAGAGAAAGAGAGAGAGAGAGAGAGAGAAAGTGTATGTGTGTGTGTCTGTGTGTGTGTATGTGTGTGTGTGTGTCTGTGTGTCTGTGTCTGTGTGCGTGTAGTGTAGTGTATGTAGTGTGCCCAGTGCTTGTGCGTACGTGTATGTGGATCTCAGCGCGTGTCGAT
>JAPXFY010003340.1:10000-22199 GCA_030674185.1 Monoplex corrugatus
CAAAAATTAACCCTTTGACTCCTGCACAAAATGTCCACCAGCATCCCGCACTGTCAACCATGCTAGCACACACACACAACCCCCACCAAAACACACCACACAAAAAACACACACACACACACACACACACACACACACACAAACACACACACACACACACACACACACACACACACACACACACACACCCCACACACTACACCACACCAACACCACACACGGTGAGAACTAAGGTAACCTCCCTGAGTGCAATAATCCTAAAAAAAAAAAGAAAGAAAAAGGGTTTGGGGGGTTTTGTGTGTGTGTGTGTTTTGTGTGTGGGGTTTTTGTGTTTTGGGGGGGGGGGGGTTTTTTTGGGGGTTTTGTGTGTTTATGTTTTAGTGTGTGTGTTTATGTGTTTGTGTATTGTTTATGTGTGTGTGTGTGTGTTTATGTTGTGTGTGTTTGTGTGTGTGGGTTTTGTGTGTGTGTTTTTTGTGTTTGTGGGTGTGTTTAAGTGTTTGTGTGTGTGTTTATGTGTGTGTGGGGTTGTGTGTGTGTGGTGTGTGTTGTGTGTGTTGTGTGTGTGTGTGTGTTTATGTGTTTTGAGTGTGTGTGTGTGGTTTATGTGGGTTTTTGTGTGTGTTTTTGTGTGTGTGTTTGTTTGTGTGTGTGTTTTATGTGTTTGTGTGTGTGTTTATGTGTGTGTGTGTTTGTGTGTGTTTATGTGGTGTGTGTGTGTTTATGTGTGGTGTGTGTGTTTAAAGTGTGTGTGTGTGTGTTTTATGTGTGGTTGTTTTTTGTGTGTGTTTATGTGTTTATGTGTGGCCCATGTGTGTGTTTTTTGTGTGTGTGTTTATGTGTGTGTGTGTGTTTTTATGTGTGGGGTTTGGTGTGTGTGTTTATGTGTGTGTTTTGTTTATGTGTTGTGTGTGTTTGTGTGTGTTTTTGTGGTGTGTGTTTTATGTGTGTGTGTGTGTTTAGTGTGTGTGTGTGTGTTTATGTGTGTGTGTGTTTATGTGTGTGTTTATGTGTGTTTATGTGTTTTGTTTATGGTGTGTTTATGTGTTGTGTGGTTTATGTGTGTGTGTATGTTTATGTGTGTATGTTTATGTGTGTTTATGTGTGTTTAAAAGTGTGTGTGTGTTTTATTGTGTGGGTGTGTTTATTTTGTTTTATGTGTGTGTTTTTCACTTTAATGTGTGTTTATGTGTGTGTGTATTAAAGTGTGTGTGTTTTATGTGTGTGTTTTAGTTGTGTGTTTATTGTGTGTGTGTGTTTATGTGGTGGTGTTTTATGTGGTGTTTATGTGTGGTGTGTGTTTATGTGTGTGTTTATGTGATGTGTTTATGTGTGTGTTTTGTTTAGGGGTGTGTTTATGTGTGTGTGTGTTTATGTGTGTGTTTATGTGTGTGTGTGTTTATATTTTGTTTATGTTTTGTGTTTATATGTGTGTGTTTATGTGTGTGGTTTTTTGTGTGTGTTTTATGAGGTGAGTGTTTTGTGTGTGTTTTGTTTTATGGGTGTGTTTATGTGTGGTGTTTATGCAAGTGTTTAGTGTGTGTGTGTTTTATGTGTTTTGTTTATGTGTGTGTGGGGTATGTGTGTGTTTAGTGTGTGTGTTTATGGTATGTTTTTATGTGTGTGTGTGTTTATTTGTGTGTTTTAATGTGTTGTGTTTATGTGTGTGTGTGGTGTGTGGTGTTGTGTGTGTTTGTGTGTGTGTTTGTGTGTGTGTTTGTGTGTGTGTTTATGTGTTGTGTGTTTGTTTGTGTTTAGTGTGTGTGTGTTTATGTGTGTGTTTATATGTGAGTGTGTATGTGGTTGTTTATGTGTGTGGTGTGTGTTTATGTGTGTGTTTATGTGTGTGTTTATGTGTGGTGGTTTATGTTTGCGTTTTATGTGTGCTGTGTTTATGTGTGTGTGTGTGTTTTAAATGTGTGTGTGTGGTTTAATGTGTGTGTTTATGTGTTTTTGGTGTAGCTGTTAATGTGGTGTGTTTATGTGTGTGTGTGTGTTATGTGTGTGTGTTTATGTGTGTGTTTATGTGTGTGTGAGTTTAAGAGTGTGTTTATGGTGTGGTTTTATGTTGTTGAGTTTATGTGTGTGTATATGTGTGTGGGTGTTATGTGTGTTTATTTGTGATTATGTGTGTGTGTTTATGTGTATGTTTATTTGTGTGTTTTATGTGTGTGTGTGTGTTTTATGTGTGTGTGTGTGTGTTTATGTGTGTTTAGTGTGTGTGTTTTATGTGTGGTGTTTATGTGTGTGTGTGTTTATGTGTGTTTAATGTGTGTGTTTATGTGTGTGTGTGGTTAAGTGTGTGTTTATTTGTTTGTTTTAAGTCTGTGTTTTGAATGTGTGTGTTTATTTGTGTGTTTTTGTGTGTGTGTGTATTAAATTATGTGTGTATATGTGAGTGGTTATGGTGTTGGTGTATTATGTAGTGTTTTATTGTGTGTTTATGAGTGTGTTATATGTGTGTGTGATTTTTAAGGAGTGTGTGTTTTATGTTTGAGTTATATGTGTGTGAAAAAAATAGAGTTAACTGTGAGATTTACAGTGTTAGAGATTTAATGAGATGTGTTTGTTATTATGTGATGTGTGTAGTTTTATGTGTGAGTAATTAAGTGTGAGATTACAGTTAATGAGTGGATGAATACAGAGATGAGATTGTTATTTATACAGTTAGAGATCCAGTGTGTGAGAACCAGTTATTTGTGAGGTGATGAGTTTCAGTATGTAGTGTTAGAGTGAGTAACAGAGAGATTAGGAGAGTGTGCGTGGTTGGAGTGTGTGTGTGTGTTGCGAGATAAAGTAGATAGATGAGTGTGAGTTATAGAGAGTGTGATTGAGTGTTGTGTGTGGTGTTGAGAGTGGTGTGAGTGTGTGTGTGTGTCGTGTGTGTGTGTGAGTGGTATGTCGTGTGTTGATGTGAGTAGAGAGTTAGGTGAGTATAAATGAGATGTGTGAGTGTGTTATAGAGAACAGAGAGTTTAGATGAGAGTGAGTGAGTGTGAGTGTGTAGTGAGTTTGTAGTGTGTGAGTTGATGTGTGTGTTATGAGTGTGTGTGTGAGTGTGTAGAGTAGTGTGTTATGTGTTTGAGTTGTGTGTGAGAGAGAGTGAGATAGTTTGTGAGATAGAGATAGGCGTCATAGAGTATTTCTAGTGATGATGATATATAGATATAGAAATATGATATATATATATAGAGAGATATAAAGATATAGTATATAAAGCTAAATGAAAATGATGTGTAGATGAGATACATGAGAGCGAGAGAAATAGAGAGTGATAGTTGTGAGAGTAGTATTGAGTAGGAGTGAGCAGAGTGTAAAGTGAGATGTGTGAGAAGAGCGCGCTCTCTGAGAGAGTGATAAAGAGATAGACATGTGATTTGACAGTGAGATAGTGATAGTAAGAGAGATAGAATAGATATATAGATAGTATTGAGATATGATATGAGATAGATGTGATGTAGATATATAATAGAGGTGTAATATACTGCGAGATAGTATAGAAAGAGCGATAGAAATAGATTTATAGATACATATATTCTATATTAAGAGAGTAGTTGAGAAGTCGATAGAAAATATGATATATAGCTATATAAATATGAGATATAATATGATGAGCTGCTCGCGAGATAGTAGTGAAGAGAAAGAGTAGATATATAGGTATAGATATATACATATAGATATGATACATAGAAGGAGAGAGAGAGGCGATAGAGATGAGATATGAGATATATAGTGTTATAGAGAGATATTATGGAGTGACAGACTGAGAGAGTGTGAGAGAGTGAGTAGA
Organism: Monoplex corrugatus; assembly: GCA_030674185.1. Taxonomy (NCBI): domain Eukaryota; kingdom Metazoa; phylum Mollusca; class Gastropoda; order Littorinimorpha; family Ranellidae; genus Monoplex; species Monoplex corrugatus. The sequence continues at coordinate 13,791 of JAPXFY010003340.1, forward strand.
TTTTTTAGATAGTGATTAGCGAGGATATATTGAGATTGAGTGAGGAGATGAGATGATGATGACATTAGAGAGAGTAGTAGTGTATGTATATAAATAGACATATCTATTATATACAGATCTAGAAATAGATGAGATATATTGATATAGATATCACATAGTATATTAGTGTTTGGAGTGTATTTAATAGTACGATATGACAGTACGATTTTTGAGAGAGAGATTTTGAAAGATAGAAGAATTAGTTAGTGAGTTATTTATCCAGATAGATATAGTACATTGTAGAGATAGAGTAGATGATAGAGATGTGAGAGAGATATAAAGAGTGAGTTTGGGAGAGATAGAGACTATTGGTAGAGGAGATAGAGTATAGATTGTGTTGAAGAGTAGAGGATGAAGAGAGACATAGAGATATTATAGTGGGATGAGATGATATACATAGACGATATACGAGAATTATAGATAGATAGATAGTGTTAGAAATGAGTAGTATTAGATATATAAGATATATATGTGATATATATAGTAGTAGTGAGTTTGAACACCCCCCCCAAACCCACACCCTACACTAATCGGATGGAAATAGCCTCTGAGTAACCGGAACCCCCCGGCGTCTTCAAATCCACTGACACCTGGCCGTCTCCTGGCGTGACACGATGTTTTAAGCCTTCTTATGAGCAACATATCTTATGGCAAGTCCTACACATACTTAGAGATGTAACACTAAATTTAATTTCCATCTTTTGTGCTAGCATAGATGCGCATGACCGGACGTATTTGTTCGACATGTGTGCAAGGTATTACAAAGGTTATAAAGTTTTGCTAAGAGCTTAGCATGTTGACAAAGAATGGGGGATGTGTGGACAGGAGAGGGAGTCAAAGGTATCAGTTTTCTGCTTGCTAGCATGGTTGACATGCAGGATGTGGTGACAGGTGAGGGAGTCAAGGGTTTTTTTTTTTCTTTGAAAGCATGGCTGACAAGCAGAAGCTGGTGGACATTTTGGGGGGAAACAAAGGGGGTTTAATTTTTTTGCTTTCTGCATGGCTCACATTTGGGAGGATCGGGGAAACCGGGGGGGTTTTAAAGGGTTTAAAATTTTCTTTTTTTTTGTCATGGCCACAATGCAGGATGCTGGTAGAAAAAGGGTGAGGAGTAAAAGGGGTTAATTTTTTTTCTTGAAACAGGTTGACAATCAGGATGCGGGTTGGGGCGGGGTGCGGGGGTCAAAGGGTTAAGTTTTTGCTTTGCTACAGGGTTTTGCCCAATGCAGTTTGCTGGTGGACGGGGTAAAGGGGAGTCAAAGGGTTAAGTTTCTGCTTTGCTAGCTTTGGTTGACAATCAGAATGCTGGGGAAAGGGATGAATCAAAAATTAAATTTTTTTGTTTGGGCTAGCAGGGTTGACAATGCAAATGCTGATGGACAGGGGTGGAAAAAAAGGGGGTTAAGTTTTTGCTTTGCTTAAAAAAATTGAAAAATTTGCAGGATGCGAAGACAGGGTGCAGGAAAAAAAAGGGGGGAAATTTTTTCTGTTTTGGGGTAGCATTTTGAAAAAGCAGGATGTTGATTGGGGGGGTGCGGGAAAAAAAAAAGGGGGTTTTTTTTTCTGCTTTTGGGCGGGCAGGGTTGACAAGGGCGGGGACGAAAGACAGGGTGCAGGATCAAAGGTTAAGTTTTTTTTTTTCCCCTAGCATGGTTACAATGCAGGATCGATAGACAGGGGAGGGAAAAAAAGGGGGTTTAATTTTCGTTTTTGCAAGAAATGGTTGACTTTGGAGGATGCGGGTGGACAGGGTGCGGTAGAAAAGGGGTTTAAAATTTTTTTTTTTTGCTTCATAATTGACAATGCAGGAGCGAAGACGGGGTGCAGGAGTAAAAGGGGTTTTAAGTTTCTGTTTTTTTTTTTAAATTTTTGACGAAACAGGTTTGCTGGTGGACGGGGTGAGGTGCCCAAAGGGTTAAAATGGACACCAAAAAGGGGCCTTTTAAAAAAAAAAATGCGAAAGCCGGATTAAACTGGGGAGTGGGATCTCGGTAAACGGCTCAAAAAAAAAAAAAAAACAAACCCCCCAAAATCAAAAAAAAAAAACAAAAGCAAAAAAAAAACAAATCACAAAAAGAAACAATCAAAAAAACAAACAAATCACAAAAAAAAAAAAATCACAAAAAAAAAAAAAACCCAAAAAAAAAAAGACGGGGGTTAAAAATTTTTTTCCCAGTTTCATTTTCAGTTTCTCAAGATGACGTCTCCGCGGGGGGAAAACTTTTTCCCCATAAATATGCACTAACGTCACAGGTGCCATGTGATGGGAAATCCAGAATGATGACAAGCCCCCAAAAACCCACGAGCTGGCCCGGCCCCCGAGGCCCCCCCTACCTAAAAATTTTCCCAAAAACCCCCCGGGGGCCTAGGGGCGAGGTGGCAGAGACCCTCAACTTTTTTCCCCGGGGGCCCCCCCCAACAGGGCCACGCCACCCCTCTCCCTAGATTCAAATTCAATTCAAAGTCCAATTTTTTTTTTAACCCCAAACTTCAGAAAGGCAAGAAGGCTAATTGGTTTTAAAAGGGGTGAGACCGGGGGAAAAAAAAACCCACTCTCTATGTTTTATACCAAGGGGGGGATAAAAATTCCCTGCTCTTCACACAATTTTTTAACTGCCCCCGGGGGGGTTTTTAAAAAGGGACAGCCAAAACATACGGGTTCGACCGGTTTTTTTTTCCCCTTCCGAAGGGGGAACGTTCAATTTTTGATTTTTTTGGGGGGGGACTGAGGAAAAGGTCAAAAGGGGCCCTACAGGGAGCGAACCCGGGGAAAACCCCCCGGGTATTAAATTGGGGGGGGGAACGTCTAATGTTAACCAAAAAAAAGCAAAAAGGGGCGGATGAGACCCTGAGCACCAAATCCTGCCAAAAAAAATGTCTGTGTCCCCTCGATCTATCTAACTTTTGTCGTCGTCGATCTTTTCCGGGCTACCTGCTGGGTTCTATCAAAATTTTTTTATCTGTATCTATCATCTATCTATTTTCTGTATCAACTACTACTTTCTATCGTTCTATCCCATCTATCTATCTATCTACTGTATTATCTAAATGTAAACTATCTAAATTTTTGTACCAAAAATCTATCTGTATCTATCTATCTATCTATTATCTACTATCTATCGTTTAAATATCTATCGGGTCCCAAAACTATCAAAACTTCTATCTGTATCTATCTACTATCTATCTGTATCTATCTTTTCTATCTATCTTTTCACTATCTATCATCTACCTATCACGTATCTATCATCTATTATCTGAAACTATCTATCTATCTAAAATCTGTATCTACTATCTATAATCTTACTATCACTATCAAATCTATCTATCTATCTTAACTATCTTCATATATCTGTATCTATAAATCTATCTATTTTAAACAACTATCTATCTATCTGTATATCAAACTTCAATAAAACCCGTATTTATCTATCAAATCTATCTACTTTTAAACTGTACTTCAATCTATCTATCGAAATCTATCTATCGTATCTACTATCTGTATCTACTTCATCTATCTGAAATCTACTATCTATTTTTCTATCATCTGAAATCTATCTGTATCTATCTATCTTACTACTATCTGAAAATCTACTATCTATCTATCTATCTATCTATCCAAACAACAAACGTATCTATCTATCTATCTATTTTATCATCTATCTATCTATCATCTGTACTAATATCTGTATCAAATTCTATTTTTATCGGGTTTTTTCCCTTTTAAATCTGAAAATTTTCTATCTATCTGTATCACCCTATCTGTATCTATCTATCTGTATCTATCTATCTGTATCTATCACATCTTCTGTACTATCTATCTACGTAAAAAAAACTTATCAAACTATCGTATCTATCTACTACTGAAATCTACTATCTATCGTATCTATCTATCTATCTTATCTATCTATCTATCTCTCTGTATCTGTCTATCTATCTATCTATCTGGATCTATCACTATCGTATCTATCAAAATTTTTTTTCTATAACAAATCTATCTATTTTCCTGTATCTGTCAAATCTTCTATCTATCTGTATCAAACTACTATCTATACTATTACTATCTCCTGTATCTGTCTATCTACTATCATCTGTATCTATCTATCTGTATCTATCTATCTATCTATACTATCTATCTATCCTCTGTATCTGTCTACCCTATCTATCTATCTGGACTATCTATCTATCTGTACTACTACTATCTGATCTGACCCCCCCGTTATTTAAAAAAAAAACCACTCTGTTTCAGTTTACCCCTTTTTTCGAATCATTTGTACGGAACTGTTTACTGATCCCCCAAAGTCCTTGTATTCTCGACCCCATCCCCACCCCTCTTCCTAGACCACCTCGACACCCTTCTCCCCAAAATCACTCCTTTTTAAAAATGAATCACTATCTTCAGCTTCTGTTCCCCTGTTTTTTAAAAACTGCTTTTTTTAAAGGGCCCCCCTTTAAAAAGCCTTCCCCCTTGACCCCTACGTGTTGAAAAATTACCCCCCATTTCCAACCTCCCCTTTCTGTCCAAAATTCCGAAAAATTTTTTCCCTTTTCACCAGCTTTCAGTTTCATTTAAATCCCAAAAAAACCTTTTATCTCCCCATAAATCAGCAACGCCCCCAAAAGCCAGCACAAGAATGCCACCTCGAAACCTTAATGTATTTCAAATTTTTGAAAAAAAAAAAATTTTTGTCCCCCCCTTTTTTTTTTTAGATCTTTCAGCTGCTTTCGCCCCCATAGCCCCATGAAATTCTTCCTCCCTTTTGGGAAAACTACATTTTTTTAAGTTTTTGCTTTTAAATTTGGGTTTTTTTATTTTTTCTTTCAGACAGGGAAAAATTTTTTTGCTAGTGGATATTTAAACCTTTTTAAATAAAACCCTTTCCCTCGTTTTTTGGGTTTTCCTCAGGGGTTTCCCGGGTCGGGCCCCGTTTTTTTCATTTTGTATACTACCCCTCTTTTTTATGTCATCCGCAGTCATTCCATTTCGCATGAAATGGTTTTTCGGATGACACTCAGCTCCTTCATTCAGCTTTTTTTGATGACTATCCTGATGCAATTTCTTCTCTCCAAAACTGTACCTCGACATTGATCCTGGGTGTCATCAAATAAACTGGGAAAATTAAAATGTGACAAACGGGGGCCATACGTTTCTCACATCATGATAAACAAACACCCCCTTTCTTCTTCTCTCCCTATAGGTTCTAGTTCCATTGAATTTTTTGACGTGTCCGGGATTTAGGAGTTCTTTTTGATCATTATCTTTTTATGCAAAAACATGTCACTAAGGGTAAAGCCAGCTTTCTTATATGGAAAAAGGGCGTATTCTTCTATCCGCCCCTTTCTTACTGAGGAAGCCACTAAAACTCTTTTTTCCTCTATATTTTTTCACGCTTTGGGCTACTATAATTCATTCTAATTTGGGTTTCCCTTCAGTTGTCATTCAACCTCTCCAAAAGTGGGTTTAGAAATTTAGCAGCTAGGCTTGTTTTTAAAGGCCCCCAGATCCCAGTCAAGTTCCCTCTTCTGAAAAAATTGCATTGGCTTCCATTTTAACAAAGAATCAAATACAAATGTTGCTTTTCCCCTGTTACAAAAAATTTTTACTTGCTCCGCTCCCTCTTATCTGTCTGAACTTCTTAAAGTGTATGTACCATCCAGAACTCTCCGATCCTCTACCGCACAAGAACTTTCTGTGTTCCCCTTTTTAAACCCGGAAACTGCATGGCAAGATTTTTCTCCCCTCTCTGCCATGACCTGGAACTCCCTTTCCCCTATCATATTCCCATAAAAAATGTCCCTTCTTTCAAGTCTAGTCAAAACCTATCTTTTAAACTCAATATTTTTCATTGATTTTCCTTTCTCTTCTCCTGACCCGATCATCGTTCCTACATATAGTGGTGTGTGTGTGTGTGTGGTGTGTGTGTGTGTGTGTTGTGTGTGTGTGGTGTGTTGTGTGGTGTGTGTGTGTGTGGGTGGTGAAGCATGTTTATGCGAGCAAGAGAGGGGGGAGAGAGGAAAAGAGAGAGAGAGAGGGGCTGTGCGGGAGAGAGAGAATGAGCAAGGAAATATCGGGAGCACGGTAGAGAGCGAGAGTATGGTTGGGGGGGGCAAGAGAGTGAAGTATGAGTAAGAGATGTGTAAGCGTGATAGAATTTGATAGAGAGAAACTGAGTGGTTGAGAGGGGGATGTTTTTTGGGTCTGGTGGTTGTGTGTGTGTGTGTGTGTGGGTGTTGTGTGTGGTGTGTGTGTGTGTGGTGTTGGTGTGTGTGTGTGTGTGTGTGTGTGTGTGTGGTGGTGTGTGGAAGAAAAAGAGAAAAATATTTTTGTATATTGTCACTTTTTTTAGTAATATTTAAATTTTACTAGTTAAAAATGTTTTGTTGAACGTAAATTTTATGTTTTATTTTTATAGTGTTAGCAGCGGTATGTTTAAATTTTATGTTGGTGTATCTATTTTTTATTTATTATATACTGATTTTTTTGGGAAACGCTTTGTGCTCTGGAAAGCGCTATATAAATTGCCTTTTTTATTATTATTATTTTCTATCTATCTGTATCTATCTATCTAGAACCTATCTATTATCTATCTTAAACTATCTATCTATCGTATCTATCATCTTATCTATCTATCTGTATCTATCACTGTACTATCTATCATCTGTATCTATCTATCTATCTGTATCTATCTATCATCTATCATCTATCTGTATCTATCTTTTATCTATCTTATCTATCTATTGTATCTATCTATCTATCTATCATCTATCTATCTGTATTATCTATCTACTATCATCTGTATCTATCTATCTGTATCTTTCTACTATCTACTATCTTCTATATTATCTATCTATCTATCTATCTATCTTTTCTATCTATCTGCATCTAACTATCTGACTATCATCTACCATCTATCTTCTATCTATCTGATCATCTATCTATCTGTATTACTATCTACATCTATCTGTATCTATCTATCTATCTATCTATCATCTATCTGTATCATCTATCTATTGTATCTACTATCTATCTATCGTATCTATCATCTTCTATCTATCTATCTATCTATCTGTATCTATCTACTATCTGTATCTATCTATCTGTACTATCTATCTGTTCTATCTATCTATCTATCGTATCTATCTATCTGTATCTATCTGTATCTATCTATCTATCTATCTGTATCTATCACATCTGATCTACTGTATCTATCATCTATCTATCGTATCACTGTACTATCGTATCTATCATCTACTTCTGTATCTTCTATCTTCTGTATCTATCTTCTATCATCTGTATCTATCATCTGTCTATCTGATCTATCACATCTATCTACTATCTTCTTCTATCTATCTGTCATCTACCTATCTATCTACTATTCCTATCTATCTATCTACCTATCTATCATCTATTTTTCTATCCACTATCTACTACCATCTACTATCTACCACTATCTATCTACCATCTACTATCTACCCATCTATCTATTTTCCTATCTACTATCTATTTTTATCTATCCTTATCTACCTATCTATCTATCTATCTATCATCTACCTACCTACCTATCTATCTATCCACATCTTCATCCACTATCCCTATCTATCTGTCTCTCACCTCCTATTATCTATCCAGAACGAAGGAGAAAAGAATAAGAAGAGCGGGGGGAGGAAGAAGAAGAAACGAAAAATACCACGAAAACGAAGAAGAAGAAGAAGAAAAGAAAGACACAAGAAAAGAAGAAAAAAGAAAAGAAGAAAAAGAAAAGAAAAGAAGAAGAAGAAGAAAAGAAGAAGAAGAAGAAGAAGAAGAACAACAAAAAAAAAAACAAGAACAAAAACAAGAACAACAAGAACAAGAACAACAACAACAAGAACAAGAACAAAACAAGAACGAAAGAACAAGAAGAAGAACAACAACAAGAACAAAAACAAGAAAAACAAAACAAAACAAGAAGAACAAGAAAAAAGAACAACAAAAGAAGAAGAACAAGAACAACAAAAACAACAACAACAACAAAAACAACAACAACAACAAAAAAAAACAAAACAACAAGAACAAGAACAAAAACAACAAGAACAAGAACAACAAGAAACCGAACAACACAACAAGAACAAAACCAAGAAGAAGAAGAACAACAACAACAAGAACAACAACAAAAAGAACAAGAAAAAGAACAACAAAACAAGAACAACAAGAACAAGAACAGAAGAACAAAACAACAAGAACAAGAACAAGAAGAACAAAACAACAGAACAAGAAGAAAACAAAAAAGAACAACAACAACAAAAAACCCCAAAAAACAAAACAAAAAACAAGAACAAAACAAGAAAACAAAACAAGAAAAGAAAACAAAAAACAAAACAAAAAACAAAACA
>JAPXFY010003341.1:5000-7500 GCA_030674185.1 Monoplex corrugatus
CTCAATAACCTCTCCAATTTGCAAAACCCTCTCTGCCACTGTTCTCAAGGGTCCACTCTCTCCAGTTTCCACCCTTTACTCCACCCCCGTGTCTGTTTCATGTTATCAAAAGACAAAATGATAAACTGAAAACCCACTCCTTGCATGTTGCAACAATTTTTGAACTCACCACCACAGCAAGCGAAATGTTTTTTTTTTCAGCGTTTCCTTTGTTTGGCTTGTTCAGCTTCACGCTTTTAGAGTGTTTGTTGTTGTTGTTGTTGTTGTTGTTGTTGTTGCTGATATTGTTGTTGTATTGATCATCTTACTTGAACACATTTACTTGCTGTTGTCGTGGTGGATTTATTTTGTGGACTTCAGGCCGCTCTCATAGGTGAAAGTCCTTCGCCGCAGTGCAGCGCAACTCATTTTATGAGGCAAGAGAAACCCGGTCACAACAGGAAAGTTGGAGGGGGAAAAAGCATTAGGCAGATCAAGGGAGAAAATGTTAGACAATTTTGCAGAATAGATGAAGACAGAGAAGGTGAGAGATGTAGGCTACTTGCAGCGACAAAGGATAGATTCGTATGGAGGGCCATGATCGCAAACGCCATGTAGCAGGTCACATGATGAATGATGATGATGATTTGTCTATTTGTTATTTTTGTTTTTTGTGTACATTTTCGTTTTCTCTGTCTCTTTCTCACCCTGGACGAAGCAGCAGGGAAGTTTCAGTCTTTTTCTCCTGATTTTTGTATTTGGTATTTGTTTGTTTGTTTGTGACCTTCTTTTGACAAAGGCCGAAAATTTGCGCCTGTCTTGTCTGGTTGTATTAAATACGTGTTCTGATTCTTTTTTCGCTTTTTTTTTCTCTAGTTCTTGTTTGCTTGAACGCGGGCAGTCACACTTAATTTTAAAGATCAGTTAGCCGAAACTTTGCGTCTGTCTTGATCTGTTATGTTAAATATACGTTCTGATTCTATTTCATAGGATTTCTCTGGTTCCTTATTTATTTATTTATTTATTTTTGACGGATCATCGCACTCAGGTAGGTTACCTTTGTGTTCATCTGTATTTTTTTTGTCCCATTTTCTACGCCACCTTAATTACCACAGAAGCTGGCACAGTTTTTACAGAGCGATGATGATGATGTCGACGAGGATGAAAATCATGACGCTATGGAGTTCCATCTAGGATTGAGACTGCGTGACAGGGCTGTACTCTATGATTACTATCATGATATATCCTGGCGTCAACCAGGCCGAGAGAGAGAGAGATACAGACACCTGCGGTGCTAGTCAGAAGATTTAAGCAACACCCACGATGACGTATCCGTGAAGTGGATGAGACTCGACTGTTTGGTCCCAGTCTTACCACTGAGCCCATAGCGCGCCCAACTCTTGGTAGAAGCCGGTTAGAGCAGAAAAATTCCACAATGATTTTTGAAGGGACTGATGGGGATTCGAACCCACAACCTTCCAGTTGGTAGTCCGTTGAGCTTTCGTTTTCTTTCTTTTTTTTCCTTGTTATACATTTTTGCTTCCTGCTTGCTTGAATGTTGGCAGTCACTTTGCTTTGGTGAATATGAGCCAGTGTTGAACCTTTCGAAAAAGGCCAGTGGCCCTATAAATAAACCACGAGTCTTCAACTTTAAAGTCATCAGTTCCCGATAACTCTGTTTTGTTTTCACGCGTATCGTCCCTTTAAGTCGAAGCCTTTGACCTACACCGGATAAATCATTTGTATTCATTCACACACTCACTCTGTACCTCCTTCGCCTTCTCACTTCTGTTCCTAAACGTGCGATTTTTTATCTGCTCCCTCCCCCCCCCCCTTTTTTTTTCCGTCGACTCTTTTAGCCTTTTGAATCCCGGACCCTATTCATGAGCTGCACAATTTTAACCCTTTGACTCCCTCACCCTGTCCACCAGCTTCCTGCAGGAAGCTGGTAGACAGGGTGAGGGAATCAAAGGATTAAGTTTTTTGTTTTGCTAATGTGGTTGGCAATGCAGGATGCTGGTGAACACGGTGCTGGAGTCAAAGGGTTAAATTAAAGGAGACTGTTTCATCCTGACCGGAGAGAGATGTGTGTCTGTTTACGTGTCTGTAGCAAGATCATTTCAGCAAGATTTTTTCCCGGCTGCTTTTTGACGGATCTTTACCGAACTTGGGTCAAAGTTGTGGGATGTGGGGAACTCGCGAAAGCGTGATTTTGGAAGGTCAGACACAGAGAACAAGGTCACAAGAAACCCCCTCTCCCTTCCCCTCCAAAAAAAAAAAAAAAAAAAAGAAAGTGCCTAAAATAATCATTTTTCAATAAAGCTGTGTGAACAGCACTTTTTCTCTAGATCTTAAAAACCTTTTTTCTTTGCGGAGACCCAAGCTTATACGCACAACCGACAGAGCTGGAGGAATCTGGTGAACAGTTCTTTGGTGTGGAACCTCAGTGACTCTTCATAGAGTTAAGGGAGAAGAAGTTCAATGTCATATTATTTAGAGCCCAGCCGACTACTACAGCCAT
>JAPXFY010003341.1:15000-22194 GCA_030674185.1 Monoplex corrugatus
ATCAGATGGATTAGACCCTGAAGTGGGATACATTTTTTTTAACCCTTTTGGCCCCTGGACCCCATCCACCAACCGCAAAAACTTGACCATTTGAACCCTTCACCTTACCAACCTGGTGGATAAAGTGAGGGTGTCAAAAGGTTAACTTTTTGCTTTGCTTGCATGGTTGACAATACAGGATGCTAGTGGACAGGGTGCAGGAGTCAAAGGGTTAATGCAGACTGTCAAGCTCTGTTAATAGAGCAATGGACTCAAGATCTGATGTCTCGAGTTCAATCCCATCCATAGACATAAAAACTGGCCTGTTGGCTGGCCATCCTAATGTTCCAGTCATTCTGATGGTTTTGTTTTTGTCTTTCATAGATTTCGCTCCCTCCCCCCCCCCCCCCCCCTTCTCCATTTCAATGCTTATCAAGCGCATAAACTTTTGTGCAGGCTCACGGAGTCTGCCAGATGATTACTGCACATTTGGGTGGAGCACATAAGGAATTGTCCCAGTGCATTTAATCCCTCTCAAACAAATCCCAGACTCGAACGGCAGAGCTCCAATGAGAAGGTCTGAGGTTTGATCCTACCTGTGTATACCTATTTTGAGATTAAGGTCCTCAGGTTGACCCAGGGAGAAAAATATTGGACGGACTTGCAGGGTGGCTGAGGACAGAGAGGGTGCAGGATGTGCTTGCGGCAACAAGGGACAGATACATATGGAGGGCCATGATCGCCAACGCCATGCGGCAGGGCATTTGATGATGATGACGATGATGATGATGATGTGTAATCTTTGGCCTAGTGGAGAAAGGATGGGGATTTTTTTCCTATCTCCGCGGTCAACATGCGTGCAGACATGTTAAGGCTTGAACCCCCTTTGTGTGTATTCACACGCAGGACATCAAGTCATCATCATCATGTGCCCTGCCGCATGGCGTTGGGCGATCATAGCCCTCCATACGAATCTATCCCTTGTCGGTGCAAGTACATCTCTCACCTTCTCTGTCCTCAATCAATCTGCAAGTCCGTCCGATATTTTCTCCCTGGGTCTACCTGGTGTTTTCTCACCTTCCAGCTTTCCTGTTGTGACTAGGTGCTCTAATCTCTCTTGCCACATAAAATGTTCTAAACATGTTGCTTTTCCTGATCTTCTTTATTATTGTTCTTCTTGTGTCTGCCTCTTTCAAGACTGACTCGTTTGTTTTCTTTGCTGCCCATGGAACTCTCAACGTTCTTCTTAGAAACCACTATCAGTTGCCTCAGTCTTGTTCTGACTTTATGTGCTAACTGTCCACGCCTCAAAACCGTGCAAAAGTATCGGTTCTATAATTAATATATAACACCCAAGAACTCTTTTCCTGATTTTCATTGGTAGGCATTCGTTGGTAAGAACGCTTTTCATCTTCTTGAATGCTCCTTTGGTTTGGCCGATTCTGCTGGCTATTTCTGATATGCATCTGCCGTCTGGTGAGTTGACCGTTCCCAGCATGCACTTGAAAGATCCTGTAAGTTTTGTCTATGTCAGGCGGCTTATGGAAACATGAAAACATCAAACATGCACGTTCAGTGAAGACGGAGTATGCAGACTCTGCAGCAGCATACCGCCTGCGCTGTGTGGGCAAAACAACGTGCATACACGGGTCCACGGGGGGGATGAAAAAAAAAAAAAAAAAAAGGAAACCCCTCTAAATTCCATTTTCCGCTAACAGCCTTCCATAGATTTCACTAGCTGTCACTTCATAAGCTATGGAAAGCTCGTCATGGACGCTTCCCGCCACTTGGTGTTGATATCTTCACCTTTCTCTCCTACCTGTGTTGACTGTGCCGCCAACATTTAAAGCCACAGATTAGAGGGATAAAGGAATGCACGTACACACACACACACACACATTGCTATTTCTGCCCCTAACTCCCTCCTCCCTCCTCCCCTCCTCCTATCCTACCTTCATCCCCAGTTCTGGGGGGTGGGGGGTAATTTCAGAGACAACGGATTTGAAAAGTGTGGAGTTGTTAGTACGGGACTGTCAGTTCAACACAATTAATTCATCATTTATTTGTCAGATCAGTTATTGCTGTACTGACATAAAACACGAGGTAACTTAAGAGAACAGAAAAAGATAAAGATGATTTATTAGAACTGAAACGATTTTGTTTATACGTTCTGGTTTTTCTCTGATGCGTACATGCACGTCGTTTCTCCACATTGTTCAGTTTCAGTTTCAGTTTCTCAAGATGACGTCTCCGCGCTCGGAATGAATTCCATATGCACTAACATTACAGGTGCCATGTGATGGAGAAGATCCGGAATGATCACCGCACAAGCCTTAAGTCCGCACATAAGCCCATGAGCTGGCCAGGTCCTGAGGTCCTACCTAGATAGTTCCAGAACCCTGAGGTCGTAGGGAAGTGAGGTGGCAGAGACCTCAAATTTTCACGGGGCCTGCACCATGAAGGCGGTGCCCATCCCCTCTCCCTCGCTTTAAATTCATATTCATATTCACTTTTTTTTCAACCCAGACTTCAGACAGGCAAGAAGGCTAATTGGCCTTCAACGGGTGGGACCTTGGAAATTAACTTATCTTTCCAATATAATCAAAGGACATAACTCTTGAGAATTATCTCCCATGTTGTATAGAACTTCTCAAATCTAACACAGTTTGCGCTACCCATTCAGCTAGCATAGAAGCAGATACAAAGTTCAAAAACAATAAGCTCAGAACACTCTCTCCAATGTTGTTGTTTTTTTTTAACCAAGGCAGCCGGTTCATTCCGTGCTCTTCACGATTTTCAACCGCCGTGGGATCTTTAGCGTTAGCAGCCAGAAAGCACACGGGTCCGACTCGTTTTTCGTCCCCTTCCGAAGGACTAGACGTTCAGTTCGATTTTCCTGTCGAATTCAGGAGAAAAGTCGAGGCCTCTACAGAGAGCGAATCCTGGAACCTCGAGTTTAGTTATTGGCAGGCGAACGTCTGAACCACTCTGCCACTCTTCTCCCTGTCAACTATCGGCGTCACCGAAATATTGTTCAGACGGTACGTTGCTGCACAGTCTGCATACTCTGCACTCCGTGGTTGTACATGCCGGGTGTTTTCATGACAAATAAATGAGATATTAGATAGTGTTGAACTGAAAATCCCGCACTGACGTTAACAACTCCACATAAGCCAGCCGTAGACACAGCTTACATAATCTGTAACGTGTACATTAATATTATGCGTGCGTATACACCCGAGATTACGAAAAGACAAAAGCAACATTTATAGGACATTTTAGGAAGAAAGGTGAATTAGAGCACCTGGTCACAACAGGAAAGCCGGAGGGAAAGAGAACACCAGGTAGACCCAGGGAGAAAATATTGGACAGACTTGCAGGGTGGCTGAGGACAGAGAGGGTGGGAGATGTACTTGCAGCAACAGGGGATGGATTCGTATGGAGGGCCATGATCGCCAATGCCATACGGCAAAGCACATGATGATGATGATGATGATACACCCGAAGGGGTTAAAGTACTGGCAATTCTGCACACATGTCGACCTGGGAGATCGGAAAAATCTCCACCCTTCCCCCCCCCCCCCCAAACGGATTGAACCCAGAATCTTTAGATTTGAAGTCCTGATGTTGACTTACTCGGCCACCGCAAAAACCATAACTTGAGAAGACTGAAATAGTAAATTTAAACCTTTGACTCTTGCACCCTATCCACCAACTGTAAAAACGTAACCCTTTGACTCCCTCACACTATCCACCAACTTTCTGCAGGAAGCTGGTGCATAGGGTGAAGGAGTCAAAGGGTTAAATTTTTGCTTAACTAGCATGGTTTACAATGCAGGATGCCGGTGGATAGGGTACAGGAGTCAAAGGATTAAAGAACTGGAATGATACTTCATGAGAAGCGAAACGAAATCTGATGAGAACTGAAAATTTTAATCATTAGAACAGAACGAATAACTTATATGAGAACTGAAATGATAATTGACAAGAAATTGAACTGATGTCTGGTTACAACTGAAACGATAATTGACGAGAAATAAATAATGATAGTTCCTGAGATCTGAAATGATTATAATATGACAATTGCAACGATTATTGATGAGAGCTGAAACGATAATAGATGACAGCTGAAACGATAAATATTATGAGAACTGAAACGATAATTTATAAGGAAATTGGGGTTATTTTCTGTTCTTGTGTGATTTGGAGTGCGACCCGGAAGAAATGATCAAATCAAATGTTTCATAAAACATGAAATGAATAAGTCAATAATCCGCGGGTACAAAGCATTCATGTCTGTCTGTCTGTCTGTCTTTTTAGATAAAATTAATTACGATCATCAGTGCCTGAGTAGTTTATATAACTTATATATTAGTTCATGAACTAGTATCATATCAACAATTAATGGTCTGCGACCAATATCTTTTAAAATATTTTTGAAAGGGGAAAGGGAGAGCGAGAGCGAGAGCGAGAGAGAGAGAGAGAGAGAGAGAGAGAGAGAGAGAGACAGACAGAGACAGACAGACAGACAGAGACAGAGACACAGAGAGAGGAAGAGAGAGAGAGGGAGAAAGAGAGAGAGAGAGAGAGAGAAAGAGACAGAGAGAGAGATAGAGAGAGAGAGAGACAGAGAGAGACAGAGAGAGAGAGAGAGACGGAGAGCCAGAAAGAGAGAGACAGACAGAGAGAAAAGAGAGAGAGAGACAAAGAGAGACAGAGAGAGAGAGAGACAGAGAGAGAGTGTGTGTGCAACAGTCAGTCATGATTTGTTTCATAGCCTGTTCATTGTTCTCTGAATATTATGCAACACTAGTACTATATGAAGAACAAGATCTCACCCAGCTATGAATCACCGGGTCTTTAAAATTTTGTGTGTGTGTCTTTTATCGGACTTCATTGAAATGTAGGCAAGCATTATGGCCTAGTTTGTGCAGTATGACTGTGATCGGTCAGTTTTTAATTCTATTTTATTTGTATTGAAGTTTAAATGAAATATAAAATGCCTCTAAGGACACAGAAAACGAGAACTGTTTTTCTGATTTAAAAGGTTTTTTTTATCACATCAAAGAAAAATAACACGTACAGACAGTGATACACACACAGACACACACACACCAAATGCACACACACATAGACACACAGATAGCACACTTGCATGCACATAGACAGACACACAGACACACAGACACGCATATATACCCGCACGCAGACACATATGCAAAAACTTAGCGACACACATAAACACAGACACACAGACACACCTCTAGAGATGCAACAGAGGCACAGACACACAGAGACGAACACAGAGGCAGACACTTACAGGCACAGATACACACACATGCGCACACAAGGGAAACATGCACGCAAGCGCGCCTGCATACACACACAAACAGGCACTAACGCCTGCACCCACATACACAAACTTATACACACTTGGTCTATCGCTAGCTCTCTCTCTCTCTCACACACACACACATACACACACACACTTACACACACACACACACACACACACACACACACACACACATACACACACACACACACACACACACATACACACACACACACTTACACATACACACACACACACACGCACGCACACATACAGACACAGAGACAGCTAGCCAATCATCCATTTAGCCAGAAAGACACGCACGCACGCATGCACGAACGCACACACGCATACACACACACACACACACACACACACACACACACACACACAAACACCCCTACCTTCACCCCCACATCTTCACACAGACACAGACAGAGCTTCGTATGGATTACAATCGGCAAGTACTTTTTCCCCAATACCAATTAGCGCGAAAACAATAATTGTGGGATATTCCTCCCTCTTTGGCTCCAACCCAACGTAAATCAGGCCACAGGCTCTTCCTCTTCTGACTCCGCAAAATAAGTAATGTCAACTATTACTGGTCAACTTGGCGCCAAGTGGTTAGCGCAACAGAATACTGACTGAGAGAGGATGCAGGTTTGAATCCCCATCTGTTAAAAAAAAAAAGGAGAGAAAGAGAGAGAGGGAGAAAAAGATCTCTCTCTCTCTCTCTCTCTCTCTCTATATATATATATAGAGAGAGAGAGAAAGATGAGGGGAAGAGAGAGAGGGAGATGGAGAGAGAGAGAGAGAGAGGGGAGAGAGAGGAGGAGAGAGAGAGAGAGAGAGAGAGAGAGGGAGAGAGAGACAGAGACAGAGAGAGGACGGGGAGAGAGAGAGGGAGAGAGGGAGAGAGAGATAAAGAGATAGAGAGAAAGAGATGAGGGGAAGAGAGACAGAGAGAGAGAGAGAAGGTGAGAGAGAGGGAGAGACAGAGGGACAGAGTCAGAAAGAGATAGAGGGAGAGAGGGAGAGAGAGAAAGGGAGAGAGAGAGAGAGAGGGAGAGAGAGGAAGAGAGAGAGAGCCAGAAAGAGAGAGAGAATGAGAGAGAGAGAGAGCCAGAAGGAGAGAGAGAATGAGAGAGAGAGAGAGCCAAAAAGAGAGAGTGAATGAGAGAGAGAGCCAGAAAGAGAGAGAAAGAGAGCCAGAGAGACACAGAGAGAGAGAGAGAGAGAGGGAGGGAGGGAGAGCGAAAGAGGGAGAGAAAGAGAGAGCCAGAAAGAGAGAGATAGAGAGAGAGAATGGGGGGGGGGGGGAGAGAGAGAGGGAGAGAGAGAGAGGGTGAGAGAGAAAGACAGAGACAGAGAGAGACAGAGACAGAGTGAAACAGAGACATAGAGACACAGAGAGAAATTACTGATGGGTCATTTGCCCTCGACCGGGACCTACCCAGAAGTTAGCGTGCTACCGTCTCGTTGGGAAGACTGGGACCGCATAGTCGAGTCTCATTCACTTTACGGATTTACGTCATTGAGGGGTGTTGCTGAAATTTCCTGACCAGCACCGCAGGTGTCTGTGACTCCCGGACCTGGATGACGACAGAATAAAAGGATATGAAAGTGAGCATGGAGTGTAGTCATGCCATGCGATCTCGGTCCTGAATGAAACTATACGAGATAGCGTCATCACTGCCATCCCCCATCTCATCATCTTGGCATTATGTAAAGTTGTCCTCGATTCTGTGGCCATTCCAGCCCTGCTCCCAAAGTGAACTCAGTTTCGGTGGGTTTGAATGTGTGTTGGAGAGCAGGAATGACTGCCGTGGAGGTGGGGGTGGGGGTGGGGGTAATGACACAATAGTGATGCAGACAGATCC